>BSBK01008121.1:0-190000 GCA_027943335.1 Chamaecyparis obtusa
AGTTGTAAACCATAAACCAAAGTTTATAAATAATTATAAAATATCATTTATAATTAATTTAAATTGTAAAATAGTTCTACTTATAATTAATTTTAATATTAATTATTTAGTCCAAATAACTCTTTTTCAACAATATTATAATGTTATTCTATTAAATCTAAATTTATATAATATATATTAAAATAAATCCAAAAAATTCAATATTTTATAATAGAACAAAAATAGAAATATTATTTTAATATAAGGAAAAACTTATTAATCTCAAATTAGATTTTATTATTTGAATGCATGATTTTCATGTAAAATAAATAACAAACGTGGTACGTTCACTCCAGTAATAAGAGCTCAAATGTATTAGCCAATCATATCATCAAAAAATAATTTTTACAAATTATAAACTTAAAAATTAACATTTAAACTATAGAATATGTGTTGTTTTTAACAAAATAAGAAAATACTAAATTATAATTGGTGCAAAGAATTGGTTTTTAATCGCTACTTAATGGAAGAAATGCAAAAATTGTTGCAATAGTACTTGCTAGCCTATCGACAAGTACTAATAAGGAGATTTAATTTATAGTCATATAATGTTGTATATTAAAAATGAAACTTAAACAACTATTAAAGAATTTTAATAAATTACATGTGTAATATAAATTGTAATTTAGATTACCATTATTTACAAGTTATATAAATCATAATTTAGACAATAATTGTAGTAATCGTATTATGATAAAAAAAAATGGTATTCAAATAGAATTGTACAACAAACCTAGTCTTATATAAGCAATTATCTCATCGACAATTATTGGATTAATTGAAATACTAATACCTGAACTATCTAAGTGATGGATAACCATAGGAATCGAATAAATAACGGATTGAATATGGGACATTACTAACCTTTAGAACCCTAGTTTTAACTTTACCAACTTAATAACTAAATTAGTAACTAAACATTGTGTATAAGGGACGTTGCCATGTGGCATGATTCCCCTCTAAATACTTGCTGATGTAAATTTTAGATAGTTGTTACCTAATAACTTGTTAACTTTTTCTCTAAGGTAAGTGGCATTTTGTTAAAATTGAAAATGTTTCTTCATCAGATGATAAATTGCTTGCACCTAGCTTAATAAGATTGTGGTGAAAATGTGAATGCATAGAGTAGACACGATCAACAAAATAGTGTAATGCTTCCTAATTAGAATGTTGAATTTTGTCCTTGATTTCAACTATTGATCTTGGAGATGTAAACATGTTGGATGACCATGCAACTTATGCAAATTAAATCTTATCCTTTGTGTATTATGTAATAATTGCGAATCTCTTTCACCATTGAAAAAAAGAAGAAATTTTGAGCGTTCAATTAGATGACTTTGGTATGTAAGTGTTGTGAGTTACTATAAGCTCTATATGAAATATGGAAATGAGGATAAGTGTAACATTGATGTTAGAGGGTTTAAGGATATTATGAAAAAGGTAAAGTTGTAATCATTTTATAAATATGTCCTGGTTTATGTTTATGTAATCCCTTGTATATGTGATTGAGCCTGTACCAGTGTTTGTAATGAGTGTTGTGAAGAAACCAGTGCTTGTTTTGTGTTGCATGGAGGGATGTGAGTGAGCATCACCCATGGGATATCTGCTTGTTAGGGGTATGGGGACACCATATTCCCTATTCGTTAATACTTGTCAGTATGTGTGTTACCTTTCTGAGCTATAGCTTGCGGGGTATTTTGTGTCGGGGGTAGTGTTATTACCCGTTCCTTGGGTAGCACGTAAGGTGTGTGTCAGGCAACATGAAGCGACCTTAGCTTCCACTACTCGAGTCTCTTGGGTAGCATGTGTAGTGTATGTCTGGCAGCACGAGGTGACATGAACCTCAACTATTTGAGGAATGGAGTAAGAGACACTATCCCCCGTTTCCCCCATGATGACTCAGTATGTGTAGGGGGTGGTAGCAGCCACAAAGTTTCTTGGTTATTAGGGTAGCGCGTCTGCATTATAGTGGCACGAAGCGATGTCAGCTTCCACTAACCAAGGAATGTACTCACTGCTTCCCCTTTGATGAACCCGAATATGAGGTTCATGTGTGTTCATCCTTTATCCCCACAGTTGAGCATTGTATTAGTATCTGATGTGAGACTCTATTGGATAGATTGGACAGTACATTGATGATTCATAGCTTCACTTGTATTCATTGAGATCCAACATGAGGCGGGAAGTGTATGCCCTGCTGTGATGTATTTCGTACTGCACATGTTCCGACATGATGCATGAGGTACGATGCCACACCCACTGATGTTCCGACACAGTGATAGGTGATGATGCCGTGTTGCTGATGGTAGCGAGCCGAGCTCGAGGACACGATGCCACGTACATGAGTACGTGAAGGCGCAGTATATGTATGTTATATATTCCTACTTGATGCAGAGCGATTGGGAGACACTTGCATGCTTGTAGAGGGGCGCCCATGGATGCTCAGTCGTTGGACGTGGAAGTGCGTATGGGTTAACCCTAGCCATGTATACCTCTGGCTATAGTGATGACCCTGGGGGTATCACTATTTGGAGTGTGTCCTATGTGTACCATATCTGCAAGGAACACTACCATATGATATATTACCAGCATATGTATTTTTATTATTGTTTAGGCCATGTGGTTAGAGACTGTTGGGTCGCCACATGGAGGGCTATTGTGACAGCCAGACGATGTTCCCTCCTTCCTCGTTGGTGACTATGTATGGTCACATAGTGAAGTGTTGTGCCATTTCATGATGATTTTTTTTTGTTGCTTGTGCAGACCAACAATTGTTTATTTTGTTTGTGAAGGTTTAGCCACAATCTTTGGGATTTCTTGATGCAATGATTTATGGTTGCTAAAACTTTATTTATATTAGTTATTGTTGAATTTGGTAACTTATTTTACTTCTTTTTTTTTTTTCTTTTTTTCTTTTTTTATGACTTTGGTGGCTAAACTATTTTCCTTGGTGTTATTTGAATGTTGGTCCTATGTAGTAATGTGATTTCCTCACCAAGGATGCAGAAGGTAGACTTGGTGAGTGTATGCGAGGAAGCAGACATAAGGGAATCCTTGAGTATGGGGTATGTGAAGCTGCTATGCAGCTAGCATCCACTGCCACCTTAGAGTGGTGACTATTCCTTGGAGGTTATGTTATATGTATCATTGGATTATAGATTTCAGATTTTGAGGCAGATGAGATCATTGTGTATACCCGGAGGACTGGACTATGTCCGCTCCTGAGCCTTTTGTTGTAATGTGTACTCCCGGTGATGTGGATTATTGTGTGATTGTGTGGATTTGTATCTTCTCATGTTTAGAGAGATGTCATATCAAATTAAAGAAAGTGGCATGAATAATTGCATTTGCAGTACCATGTGTGGTGATTATGATGTCATTGTGCTAATGAATTTTTGGTAATATTAAACTTTTCCTTGAAAAAGGGCATGATTGTGAGAATGCTAGTGTCTGCCAGAATGTCTATGTGATTAATCTTGCTATTCTTGTCATGCGTCATTGTATGGTAGAGGTTTTTGTGGAAATTTTGAATGAGTTTGTAGGAATTTCTAAAACACATGAAAGATGTTAATAAAATATAATAAAATTGTTATTGAATGTTAATATAAGGTTCGGGTACACCATCTACTCAGGCATTAAAAATTGTTTAAATTGTGTTATTATGTACCTTTCTTGTGGAAATTGGAAGAGGACTAGAAAATGATTTATTTATTTATTTATTTTTACAAACAATTGTCTCCAAGATGGTTGCAAATAAATTTTGCATGACAAACGTGGTTATATTATTGTGATGAGGAAAAATGCATAGTTGTTCCTAGATGCTAACACGCAGGAAGTTAGTACCATGGATCAAGCTGTTGACATAAAAATTGGTGTATTTTTAGACTGTTTTGATGGGCATGACATATAAATTGTAATTTAGATTACCATTATTTACAAGTTATATAAATCATAATTTAGACAATAATTGTAGTAATCGTATTATGATAAAAAAAAAAATGGTATTCAAATAGAATTGTACACTATCCATAATTAGGGTTGGAAGCTAAGTGGATGCTTGAAATGGAATAATATTGGGATGGATGACCTAACAATATCATATTTGTATATTAAAATTTATTAAATTTTTTTAATAAACTATGAATATTATAATTTTTTTTAAAATTAAATTTTAAAATTACTTATCATGTTAAAATAAATATATATTCCATAGAATTTTTATTTTGGAATCAGAGATTTTAATGTATGTGTAAGTCCTTTCCATGTATCTTTATTCAATTATAATCTCTTCTAACAAAAATCATAAGAATTACTTAAAAGAGAAATCGTTTTGATGATGATAGAATTGGAACAAACTTAACTTGCATACCTACTAACCCTAACTGTAAGCCTTAAGTAAGGAAATGAATCCAACATCATCCAACATAACTCTTTTTCAAGAATGCATAAACATGAATTAAATAAAATAAAGTTACCAAAATTAAAGTTACCAAATGCAGTCAAGAGATGCTCAACTCTATTGTCCTCCTATCTTCCAAGATCTTGTATTGAAATGTTTGTGGTCTAAGATTTTTTAGCGCATGCACAAGAGGCTTTGAAAGAATGAAGATGGTTGATTGATAAACAAGTGATAATACAAACCAAAGTATGATTTCCATGTGATAATGATAGTATCCAGATAGAAAGATAATGATGATAAAAAGTATGAAAAAACAAGCCTTCAAAATTAGGAGAAAATGTCTATTGGTCAAGTGGTCTCCAAGATTTCATGATAAGCATTCGAAACAAGGAGAAAATGTCTTTTATGGAATTCTCATGAAAATTAGCTATTGAGATTAAGAGGTGTTAGGAGATTGCATAGGATGCAAGGCTAGGTAGGGTTATAAAAGGAGTGGATAGGATTAAGAGGCATTAGAAAAATGAGTGGCTAGAAATAAAGGTTAGGTAGAGGTGTCTAGACTTTTCAAGGTGCAATGAACCCAGGCATAGGCCAAGTGTGAAAAGGTTAATTAAGGAAACAATCAACAAATGGGGCAAGGAAAAAATTTAAGAATTGATCCATGTTATTAACAATGATTGGCTAAATGAAAAAAAAAAGGGACAAATATGTCTACATATTTGATTAGACACTATATATAATTATTAAATAATAAAAGTTTTAAATAATAAAATATTAATATTTATTAAATATATAAAAAATAAAAATTTATTATATTTATATTATTCAAAAGGTCGTTAAATTAGTTTTTAAAATGTCTCATCTATTTTCTAAGAAATGAAAATGGTTATTATTAGTAATTTGAAACTCTAAATATACTAGACATACATCGAAATCACACAAATGTTGAATTTATTTTAAACTAGGTAAAGAAATTGTTTAATATTGGTAATTTGAAACACTAAATTTATTAGACAAACATTGGAATCACACAAAGGTTGACTATGTTTTTAATACCCTGACACATTGACTTTTACATACGGAGCCACTTCTCAGCAACCAATAATGTGTCACCGTTTTAGACTCATCCCGACGTAAGATACCGAATTCTAGGGATTGTTCCTCGATATATGCGGAGCCTTGTACCACATCATAAGAAAGCATTGTATCCGTCCAATCTCTAATTGAAAAAGGCACTGATTTGGGTTGCTTCGAAGAGAAGGGAGCCTGCATTCGCTAAAATTCAACCGCTGCTGCCGGGCAACAGAGAGGGCAAAGTGTGTTCATACAGAGGATCGGAACTTATTGAAGGAAAGTCTTTCGGATCACTGTAAAAATCTATCAGAGCTTTGTTTTCATTTTTCAGAAGAGCTCCAGTAAAACATCACTATTTTGAGGGTATCAGATCTTCTACCTTTAAAATTTTGGTTTTTTAATATATTTTTAGTCATGTCATGGTTTACCCCTTATGCAGCATTTCCGCTGGATCTAGCTTTTTTTTAAAGAACTATCTATGGTTTGTAGTATCATATATTTAATGGATGAGATTTCTCAACGAATACGTTTTCCTGTTGTTTTGGGTGCTATATTTTATATTAGAAGTCAGGCGGTGGACTTTTTCTTAGTCTGAGGACTCTCTTGCAAAACTTCGCTTAGTATTACATGGAAGGTATGAGATTCCATTAACAATTAATTGATCTGTATAATTTTATTACTTTGTCTTCTAAATCCCAGGTTTTATGACAGATTTGATTGAATTTTCATTTATTACTATCCTTTTTGTTCTTTGTTCTTTGGTTTATTCCTTCGTTTCAAGTCTGGATGTTATTGCTTTGTCTCTATCTTATTTGTATTTTCCATCTTTTGTGTAACTACTTGGATTGATGGTGTTGTCCATTTTTTTTAGATCTCCCTCTCATAACCTGATTTTATTCTTGATCAAAAAGAGAGATCATGTGATCTTGAGTGGTGTTATAGTGTTCTTAGAATGAGATATCTATCTACTATTTAAGACCACCATGGTTCAAGATCATGCAAACTTGCCATAAAATAAAGGTTTTCATATAATGATGGCTAAGCAATAGTCTTCATGGAGATTGTTTCTACTCCACAAATTCAGTGTCTTCACGACCATGTTTTCTGATTTGGCTTCCTTCAATCATAATAATAATATATAGCAGTGGAAATGGAAGATATGCTTGCAATGTTTATATTTTTTCGTATTGTTCTTTTAATGAACTTTGAATTTTCGCTTGGATCTCAGTATTTTAGATGTACCGTTGACAATCACTAGGCTAAGAATTCTAATACTAAATTCATTTCGGTGGCCTACATATGTAGAATCCAAGAGTGGAAACTTGATTGATCCCAAAAACATGTCCAATATTTCGCTTGATAAAAGAACTTCAGTCTACCGGGGAGTTACAAGGTGTGTTTACATTTATTTTCATGTATATGGAGATACTTGGACGGAATCAAATAAAATGTTAGTTTGAAGTAATAATATGGGACTGAATGTAGGCATAGATGGACAGGGAGGTACGAAGCCCATCTGTGGGACAACAGCTGCCTAAAAGATGGCCATACCCGTAAGGGTAAACAAGGTTAGTTTTATGACTTTTTTTGGTACAGGCCTGGTTGCGTTCCAGTGGATATTGAAATGAAGTATGTTTAGAAACTTATTTTTATGGATTCAGTGCTTTGAAGCAAAATCTCCGAGATTTCTTTTGTCGGTTTCTCTTAAGGATATGAGATGTGAGGGAATTTATTTATTAAATAGATTATCTTTTGAAACAAGATCTCCATTATGTTCGTTCTTTTCATTGTGAACATTGTAAACAAGATCTTTCTTAAAGTAGATATTTAACTACTAGGTTAATTCTTACTTGGATACTAATTTGAGTACTTAACTGTCTTACCGTGATTCCTCAATTCGGGATAATGATTCGATTCTCCAGTCTATCTCGGTAAGCTGATGCTTTTAATTGCTTTGTTATACATTCGTTTAGTAATTTGAATTCATAGTCTCCGTGAAGCTTCAGATCTGTAATTTTAACTTTCCATTCATGTAATGCAGGCGGATTTGATCAGGAGGAGAAAGCAGCTAGAGCTTACGATCTGGCAGCTCTGAAATATTGGGGTCCCTATATTTTCACAAACTTTCCGGTATATTTTTTCTACAACTTTCAAATCTATTCTATTTTCTGATATTCTACTTTCTCTGAGAAAATTCCTTTGGTGCTCATTCTGCTTGCCCATTTCAAACGCCCATCACGCTAAAATTTTATAACATTAGGCTTTCCGGTATGAAATGCTCAAGGATGTGCTATAATTCAGCCATTGTGTGTAGTTAGTCTTATCTATTTAGGCGCTTCAGTTTATATTTTTGACCTTCTGTATCAAATCCAGATAGAAAACTATGAGAGAGAGTTGGAAGAGATGAAGAACATTTCAAAGGAAGGATACATTCAATCTATAAGGAGGTAACTGTGTTTCTTCCCATCTGCGTATGTACAGAGCAGTTGATCTGTAAAAGGATCTTAGTATCATAATTGATTTCTTGAGTACTAAAGATTGCTTCAACTTGGAACGAAATCTGTAATAGGTCACAAACAGTTTCGTACCTGTCATAATGTTTATTTGGATTTATGTTTTGGGATTTGAATGTGTACTGTTTTCCCTAAACTCTTACCAAATGTCGATTTGACAGAGTAGCACTGGCTTTTCTAGGGGGAAATCAGCCTACCGCGGAGTAACACGGTTTGGATTTAAATAATTTCATGGATTAACTTATAATCTTATCTTAAGCATTACTAAGGAAAGATGAAATCAATTTAAATTTCATTGAGAAAAGCTGACTAACATAAAAGAAAGCATTGACCTAATGTAAACTCTACAAATCATGGTTTGGCTTTGCAGACATCAGAATGATGGAAGGTGGCAGGCTAGGATTGGTAGGGTTGATGGAAACAAAGATTTGTATCTGGGAACATTCAGTGAGCACGTCTTTCTCATTTTGTAGCTTAATATTACAAAAAATAATTGTACAGTACATTGAACTATAATAAAACCAGACGAAAAGACTACTGATTCATGTTTGAACTCACAGCCACTCAGGAAGAGGCAGCCGAGGCTTATGACATTGCTGCAATTAAGTTCAGAGGAGAAAACGCTGTCACAAACTTTGACAGAAGCAGATATGATGTGGAAGGCATCATGAATAGCACACTACCTGTAGGAAGTAAAGCAAAACGAACTAGGGTTGATGTAGAAGATAAGGAAATAAATGGAGACAGAGATGATTTTTCATTCAATCTACTTCGCTTGCAACAGATTTCTTCAACCATTAATGTGGAAGGCACTGGGAACATATATTCCTGCACATATGTTCCTCCATATATCTCAAAACCGAAGGAAACTACCCATGCACTGGTGATGGGAGGTTCCTCTCTTCCATCACACACTTCTCTGGCAGCTCATTCAGTTACACTCATGAGGGTTTGGATCTTTCAAAGGCACCAGCTTTCGACAACATGCTGTCTCTAGGCACCTCCACATTCTGCTATACTGGGCAGTCCTCAGGTCTTCTGAGAGCTGTTCAAGATAGGCACAATGCCTGATAGCAACCAGAAATCACCACCTCTCGAAGATTCAAAAAGTGGGCCTAGTTCAGGAGCAGCGTGCCAACCTTCTCTTATGTTCAATATCTGGAGCGATTTAAGAATGTAAAAATTGTAGTATTTTGTAATAGGATGATAGCTGTCTCACTCATAGTTTAGAGTGATATTAAATTTGTCTTGTGATAATTTCGAAACTTATTCTATTATGCTTTTAAAATTGTGAAGGCCTCGATTTAAACTTTTACACCTTAAAAATGATTTAAAATGATTGTTTAAGCTCGTGTTCTGACAACTTCAAAACTTATTCGATCATTCCTTTTACATTTTTTGGATGATGTCGGTCTGATCGTTTTGCAATATATCTAATCTTGGAGGAGCTTTCTCTCCATATTATGATGCATGTTGATCATACAAGAAAAGAAAAGTTAGGAATATTTAGGCGACTTTAGGCCTAGCCTGTAGGAATATTTAGTCTCGGAGAATCTCTCTCCATTTTATGCCATATGTTCAACAATATTTTAGCGCAATGTTTCTAGAATTATACTGTTGGCATTTCATTTTATTGAGTGCTTTAGAGAAAGGCTGAATATGGTTGAGAACGGATACAAATCTTTTCCTTAAAAAATAATTTTATTAGTCTAATAAATTTCATCTATATAGCTATAATTTACAAAAGCATTATATATTATGTTATTGGAAGAAAATGTGTTTATATTTTATATTTATTTTTAAATATGAAAAATTATTTATCTGTGTTAGTTTGAATAAGGTTATATCTTAATTTGTTTTTTTAGTGTGAATTTATTCACATCTAAAGTTAAACTTAAGGCATATGTGAGTTTTTAGAAGTTAGTTTTTAATGATGAGATGTCTGTCATTTCCTTCCTGTTAGGCCATTTTTCTATCATTGCAAAATCCCTTAAAAATGGCCTCCTCCCTGCAAAAGTTTCATGGTTTGTGTCTTGCCCTGTATTCCTTGTGTTGTCACTAGGCTCTAGTCAAATTTGCATGTGCTGATTCGTAAAACCCAGAAAGTTATTCGAATTCTAAGGTCTGCTGGAAATAATTTTAAATTCTGCCACAGTGTCGAAAACCCACAGTATTTTCAAAAATCCATGCTGTTTTCGATCTTTTACCGATAGCCTTCGTTGTTTTCGACCCTGTGCTTCCTTCTTTTTGTGCACTTATCTTTCGGTATGTCGGAAACTTTGTGTATTTTCGATCCTCTTTCATCGAAAACCCTGTGTGTTTTCGACCTTGCACCAGTTTCCTATTTGTCAGCCTTTCCTATCTACGCAGGTGCGATCAGTGGTGGCCCGGGGTTTGCATATGCTTTAAGGTGATTTGTTGTCATATGATCGCATGTCAAAGTTTTCTGACATGCGACCATGCGACTAGTTCTTGCCTTGCATGTGGGGCCCGTTGATGGAGGGGCTATGTTCCTGTGGTGATGTGGCGGCCTTTGGTTGACTGCCGCATGATCGCATAGCCCGTTTCTAGGCTATGCAATCATGTGACAGGGCACCACGTGTCCCTGGGGCTGAGATGGATATGCTCGGTGGGACCGTTACTTGGCGGCGGTTTTGCTGACGGTTTTGTTGGCAGTTAACGGGCGGGTTATCGCATGTTCGCTATAGCCTATTTTCAGGCTATGCGATCATGCGACTAACTATCTGGCATCGCGGTTGCGGAGTTGGGCGGGTCCATGTAACAGGTCTCGCCAGTGTACCTAATTTTGATTGGCCATTGACTGGTGGTGGGGCCATTGTCAGAGGAGTCTATGACGAGGTTGGATCCTATGGCCGGTGTAAGTTCTCATGGGATTTGTCAGACCCATGAGATCTTACGCCAGCCATTCATTTCAAAGGTTTTTGGTAAGTAGGTCGTGTGCTAGTGACTGGGCGTGGATCATCGAGTGGTGGTGTGACACATGGCAGGTGGGCCAAGGTCTAATGCCTGGTGGTTTTTAGTTAAGCCGAGGCATAGTGTTCATAGGTTGTCGCATGATCGCATAACCCATTTTTGGGTTATGCGATCATATGACTGACCGCCTGGCTTAGCAGTGATGGTGGCGGTTGCGGCAAGGTGACGGTCTCTGGGTTGTCGCATGATGGCATAGCCCGTCTCCAGCCTATGCGATCATGCGACAACGTTCTGGTTTGTTGCGATTGCGGGATTGTGATGGTGAAGTGGCTGAGGACTTTGCAGAGTTTTTTGACCAACCGTTGGCTATGGTTAGCGAGTGTCGCATGTTCGCATAACCCATTTTCGGGTTATGCGATCATGCGACCCAGGCATATTTTGACGCGCAGTTTCCCATGGCGGTAAGGTTCATGACTGTGCAGTTGCATGGCTAGGGGCAAATAGTTTAAAGACTTAAAACCCACGAAGTGCAAGTGGCCATTTGTTTTCAAATTTTGATTTGTTTGGGAGTTCCAGCAATAGAAAGGACTGATTTTCAATGCAGAAGTGATTGGAACTAGTAGAAAATGATGTGCTTGTCATTCCAGTGTGATCCAACGTGCTTGGTGATCATTTGTAGAGATCTGTACCATGTAAGACATGATTGCAATCTTGGCTCGAGGCTTCTTGCAAGTTGCTTGGTTTCCTACCCCTGCAATAAATTTTTTACCATTTCAAATTGGTTTAGCTATTGTAGCCTTTCCCCTAGCTGTCTGAGGCTTGTCGCATCCTATCTTTGGGATTCTAGGGCATGCTAGTGGTATAAAGGGTCAAAATTTTGTTCAAGGGTCCACTCTGTTTGGTTCCTGTGGGAAGTAGTGAATTCTGTTGCATTGTAGGAGGCTGAATAGAACTTTCTGGTATCTTTTGTAGGTTATTAAAGTGGTAGTATCATTTTCTAGTATGGACATGTACATGCCTCATCATACTTAATACAATTGTTCCATGTTTACAAGTCTCTTCTTGGTGTCATTCATGTGAGTTTTGGATTTTCTGATCCATTGCACAGGGTTGTCTCTGCATATGTTCTTGTCTTTAGTTCTTGATCTAGGATCAAGTGAAATTTTCTTTAGAAGGGACATAGATTCACTTGACTTGTCTACAGAAGGATTTTATAAGTAGTGGATGGGCTGGGATAGTTGTGTTTATGGCTTTGAGTCTTTCACAGTAGTTTGTTCATGTTCTATATTTGTTTTTGAGGGCTTCCCAATGGATAATGGCACTAATCAAGGACTGGTATGTTCAGTTGAGTCCAATGTTTGATGGTTTGGGCTATTTTCTACATCTTTAAATCAGTTACCTTTCCTTTTCATGTTGGTGGTAGTATTAGGAGTTCCTCTCTAGTCTTCAGACTCATTCTGTGCAAATAGGGCTATTTGTATATGAATTGGCTTCATTGGGGTATAGGTTACCTGAAGGGGTTTGAAGGTTATTCCACACTAATATGTCTGCAGGCCTTTTATTCACCAAAAGGGATGGCATGAGTGTGCAGATAAGGCAATACCCATCTGAGTGAATGTGGAGCTCAAAGTAGAAGGAGGATATTCTCTATCCTCATCAATTGGTTGGTTTTTCTTGTCAAGCTTGAGTGCCTAACCTGTGAATCTAAGCCCAACTATTTGATTCAAGCTTGGTCCTGCAAGGAGAAACACCAAAAAAATGGTGACTCTACTGGGGAGAGTCTAGATCATAGAGTCAGATACAAAATAAGCATTTGCTAATATTTTCTCACTTAGTTGTTAGTGGCGGCTCTGATTTGTCTCTGTTTGATCAGTGTTCCTCCTGATAAACAGTGTGTATACCTAGTATAAATTTTGTGTTGGTTGGAAGAAGAATCAGTGAAATTTTTCCTCTCCAAGGAGGTGGCAGCTTTGCATGACAAAGAAATCTGATGGAGTTCCATGGTGAGCTCAAAATCTGCCCTGCCTTCCATTCAACAAAGTTTTCTGCTGCAAAGCTTCTAGGTATTTATGATTACAATGTTTCCCTATCAAGTATTTACTGCAAGTATAAAGGGAATACTGAGATAAGAAGAGTGGCTCTCATCTTGCATTAAGTGAAATGAAAAATCAGGGGAAAAGTTAGTCTAGGCTGCTTGTTTTCCTCAAGTTGGATAGGCCTTTGGACTATGTTCTTCCAGGGTCCCCTCACTCTTTTCCAAGTTAGCTTTTGGGTTTGATTCCTACCTTTAATTGTAAGTTTGATTCAGCAGTCAGACATGTCTTAGCATTCTATAGATTCATTATAGAATATCAGATTTTTGATGAGGAGGTTAGCATGATGTTTTTTGGGAGATCCCTCAAGGGAGTTGCATCTAATTGGTATCTAAATATGCCCCCAAAATGCATTTCTTATCTGACTGAGTTTAAGTGGTTATTCTTGGAGGAGTTTGCTGATGATGATGAATGGAAAAGGTTGCAAGGAGACCGTCAGCAAAAGGGGAATGAAAGTTGTATTCCTGAGCATTCCATTTCTAGTGCTGAGGGTACTTCTTCTGATGAGTCTTGGTCAAAAGAGTATTCAGATGGTGGTAGTGGGTAGGAATTAGGGTCAAGGTGTACAGGATCCTCTACTCATTCAGAAATGTCTAAATATGATTTTAGTGGCTATTCAGGTGAGGATGATGAAGGCAGTGATGCTGATGTGTCCCCATGTGAATCAGATGAGGCATGGGAGGAAGAGAGTAATGGTGGGAGTCAACACTCCTTCAGTGAGGAGTATGAGGACAAGGAAGTGGTGTTTGAATGTGATATCAGTGAGTCTTCATATAGTTCTAATTTTTCTTCATGTGATGTGGGTTTCCATGAGGTTGAGATGGGTGTTGATTTTAAAGTGTTTTCTAATGCTTTATATGATGAAGAATTTGACTGTAAGCCCATTGTTTGTCATGATGTTCAACATGGTGCATTGCATGGAGTTATCAATCCTTTGTTTGAAGAACATAAGGAGGTCTTAGATTCATTTGAATCAGGATGCCCATTTTCCAGCTATGGGTATCAATCTGACTTTCCATTTGAGGTCCAGCCGGTTGCACCTGGGGAAATGCAAAGACAGGGTCTAGATGAGGCTTTTCAGCAGGTATAATATGATTTCTTTGTGTTTCCAGTTCATAGCATGCATGAGTCAGTAGATGAAAATTAGTTTCAGTACAGTGGTGCTGACCATTGGCATGCTGAATCTTTTCTTCATAGTGAGCAAGGAGAAGAGAGTGCCAAAAGTTTTAACATGCACTGTGAAGAAAGCTTCTTTGTTCTTCCTGATATGCTAGTTGAACATGTTGATAGCCCTATGGTGACAAATGAAAACAAAATGTCTGGTGTTCCTCATGGAGGAAGAAATGAAAATCAAATTTTTGACAGAGGCAGGAATTAATTCATGTTTGCTGCTGCAGGTTTTTGTAAAAATGTACACTATGTAGATCTTTGTATAGTCTCTTCCTTTCCTATTGTGTGCTTTTTCATTCCTATTCCCTGCATTTTTTGTGGTTCCCTACTTTTTTCCAGTTGGTGGTCTGCTCTCCCAGTGATTCTGAATTCTTGTCATGCCTGCAAGAGACATGCATCCCCAACTAGAGCCACTGTTAGGCCATTTTCTTGTCATTGCAAAATCCCTTAAAAATGGCCTCCTCCCTACAAAAGTTTCATGGTTTGTGTCTTGCCCTGTATTCCTTGTTTTGTCACCAAGCTTTGGTCAAATTTGCATGTGCTGATTCGTAAAACCCAGAAAGTTATTCGAATTCCAAGGTCTGCTGGAAATAACTTTAAATTCTACCACAATGTCGAAAACCCACAGTATTTTCTAAAATCCATGTTGTTTTCAATCTTTTACCAATAGCCTTCATTGTTTTCGATGCTCTGCTTCCTGGCTTTTGTGCGCTTATTTTTCGGTTTATCAGAAACTTTGTGTGTTTTTTATCCTCTTTCATCGAAAACCCTGTGTGTTTTCGACCTTGCTCCAGTTTCTTGTTTGCCATCCTTTCCTATCTACACAGGTGCGATCAGTGGTGGGCCTAGGTTTGCATATGCTTTAAGGTGATTGGTTGTCACATGATCGCATGTCAGAGTTTTATGACATGTGACCATGCGACCAGTTCTTGCCTTGCGTGTGGGGCCCGTTGACGGAGGGGTTATGTTCCTGTGGTGATGTGGTGGCCTTTGGTTGGCTATCGCATGATCACATAGCCCATTTTCAGGCAATGCAATCATGCGACAGGGTGCCACATGTCCCTAGGGCTGAGATGGATTTGCTCGATGGGACCATTACTTGGTGGCGGTTTTGCTGACGGTTTTGCTGGCTGTTAACGGGTGGGTTATCGCATGTTCGCATAGCCCATTTCTAGGCTATGCGATCATGCAACTAACCATCTGGCATCGCGGTTGCAGATTTGGGTGGGTCCACGGAGTGAGTCTTACCGGCGTGCCCAATTTTGATTAGCCATTGACTGGTGGTGGGGCCATTGTCAGAGGAGTCTGTGATGAGGTTGGATCCTATGGCCGGCATAAAATCTCATGGGATTTGTCAGAGCCATGAGATCTTATGCCAGCTGTTCATTTCAAAGGTTTCTAGTAAGTGGGTCGTGTGCCAGTGACTGGGCATGGATCAATGAGTGGTGGTGTGACACATGGCAGGTGGGCCCAGGTCTAATGCCTGGCAGTTGTTAGTTAAGCTGAGGCATAGTGTTCACAGGTTGTTGCATGATCGCATAACCCATTTTTGGGTTATGCGATCATACGACTGACCGCCTGGCTTAGCGGTGACAGTGGCAGTTGCGGTAGGTTGACGGTCTGCGGGTTATTGCATGATTGCATAGCCCATCTCCAGGCTATGCAATCATGTGACAACGGTCTGGTTTGTCGTGGTTGTGGGGTTGTGATGGTGAAGTGGCCGATGACTTTGCGGAGTTTTCTGACCAACCGTTGGCTGTGGTTAGCAGGTGTCGCATGTTCGCATAACCCATTTTTGGGTTATGCGATCATGTGACCAGGCATATTTTCACGCCCAATTTCCCATGGCGGTAAGGTTCATGACTGTGTAGTTGCGCAGCTAGGGGCAAACAGTTTAAAGACTTAAAACCCACGAAGTGCAAGTGGCCATTCATTTTCAAATTTTGATTTATCTGGGGGTTCCAGTGATAGAAAGGATTGATTTTCAATGCAAAAGTGATTGGAACTGGTAGAAAGTGATGTGCTTTCCATTCCAGTGTGGTCCAGGGTGCTTGGTGATCATTTGCAGAGATCTGTACCATGTAAGAAATGAATGCAATCTTGGCTCAAGGCTTCTTGCAGGTTGTTTGGTTTCCTGCCCCTGCAATAAATTTTTGACCGTTTCGAGTTGGTTTAGCTGTTGTAGCCTATACCCTAGATGTCTGAGGCTTGTCGCATCCTATCTTTGGGATTCCAAGGCATGCTAGTGGTATAAAGGGTCTAAATTTTGACTTGTTCAAGGGTCCACTCTGTTTGGTTCCTGTGGGAAGTAGTGAATTCTGTTGCATTGTAGGAGGCTGAATAGAACTTTCTGGTATCTTTTGCAGGTTATTGAAGTGGTAGTCTCATTTTTTGGTATGGACATGTACATGTCTCATCATACTTAATACAACTATTCCATGTTTACAAGTCTCTCCTTGGTGTCATTCATGTGAGTTTTGGATTTTTTGATCCATTACACAGGGTTGTCTCTACATATGTTCTTGTTTTTAGTTCATGATCTAGGATCAAGTGAAATTTGCTTTAGAAGGGACATAGATTCACTTGACTTGTCTATAGAAGGATTTTATAAGTAGTGGATGGGCTGGGATAGTTGTGTTTATGGCTTTGAGTCTTTGACAGTAGTTTTTTCATGTTCTATATTTGTTTTTGAGGGTTGCCCAATGGATAATGGCACTGATCAAGGACTGGTATGTTTAGTTGAGTCCAATGTTTGATGGTTTGGGCTATTTTTTGCATCTTTAAATCAGTTACCTTTCCTTTTCATGTTGGTGGTAGTATTAGGAGTTCCTCTCTAGTCTTCAGACTCATTCTATGCAAATAGGGTTGTTTGTATATGAATTGGCTTCATTGGAGTATAGGTTACCTGAAGGGGTTTGAAGGCTATTCCACACAAATCTGTCTGCAGGCCTTTTATTCACCAAAAGGGATGGCATGAGTGTGCAGATAAGGCAATACCTGCCTGAGTGAATGTGGAGCTCAAAGCAGAAGGAGGATGTTCTCTATCCTCATCAATTGGTTGGTTTTTCTTGTCAATCTTGAGTGTCTAACCTGTGAATCTAAGCCCAACTATTTGATTCAAGCTTGGTCTTGCAAGGAGAAACACCAACACTTCCTGTGTTATGTATCATTCAATAATTATTTTAAGTTGTCTCATTAACATATGCTACAGATCTTAATATCATGCAAGCTACTATAAGAATGCAAAACCACATAAAAATGTTGATTGTGGCATGTCTGTACTGACAAGCATAAGTGCAAGTCTTGGCTGAGTTTTAAATGAAAATGTACAGTATATCTTAACAAAATATTAATTTTGGAAGAAAATGCTAATAGAGAATATGGTTGTTGTCAAAGAAAGCCTTAATATGGTCAGTGTGGTTTCCTACTCATTGGCTAATGTGATGTTCTAGCTAAAGGACAGGTCACCTAGCACTAGGACTATGTAGGAGTAAGTATCCTCCTACTTGTTGTATTCATTCCGCCCACCCCCCCCCCCCCCCCTTTTTTGTAAGAAGATTATGTGGTTATGTAGCCTTTCTTGCAGCCTCGACTTTCAATCTATATACTTGACTAAGCTACTCCATTTGTAACAATGGATGAGGAGTGTCATCTATAATATGACTCTGGGGCAGGCATTTGGGATAGGGATGATATGGTGCCTCCAAATCCTAAATCCTTTAGTAGGGTAGTTGCATGTGAGAAATAAATCACTTCTTGTTCTTCCAAATTTATTCTATACTCTTTTGAAGGAAATGGACAATGACAAGAAAATGGTAGAGGACAAGAAAGTCAAGGTATGGATTTACCTAGTCCTATTAAAAGTCACAGTATTTTTCCTAATAACAAAATTGGTCAGATGAATAAAGTTCTAACTACTAAGGTGGCCTAGAAGCTCATTGAGGGGAAGGCGGAATGGTGTAAAATTATGGAAGCCAAGTATCTCCAAGGTCTCCCCTTTAGAAGGAAGTTCCAAGATAATGACCTCCCTATTGGATCCAAGCTCTGGAAGAACATCTGCAATTGTAGAAGCATTCTCTCCAAAGGGGCGTTCTAGCAGGTTGGCAATGGTAGATCCATTGGGTTCTGGAAAGACCACTGGATTTTAAATCTCCCCAACCTAGGAGGAAAATTCAAACCTCTTATGGATCATCTCAGACCTATTCTGGGCAATATAGTCTCTAACTACATGGATGGTAGAGAATGGAAGGACTTATAGATATGGTTGAGAGACAGACTGGACCTAATGAAGATGGTAAAGGAGCTAATGGAGAACCTTAACATCAGAACCTCGGACCATGAAGATACTGTCCTATGGGCCCCCACTCAGATGGGGAAGTTCTCTATTAATTCTGCCTACAACCTGCTGCTTAAGGAGAATGGTAACATGGAGGACTGGAAGAAGGTTTGGATTCCATAACTCACACAAAAAATTATTTTTTTCTGGGGGACCCTTATGCATGGGAAGGTTCTAACCCAAGACAACCTTGTTAAAAGGGGTTTCTCCATGGCGAATACATGTGCCCTATGTATGAAAGAGGAAGAAATAGTGAATCATCTGTTTATCCACTGTGAGTATGCCAATAGCATCTGGTAGGAGATTATTGGCAACTTGGGGGCCTTGTGGGTCATAGGTTGGGATGTGCATCAATTTAGCTACTGGAGATCTCCTTCCAATTATCCTCTACTCCATCTGCTCTGGTGTATGATACCCCCCCACATCTGTTGGGTGATCTGGAAGGAAAGGAACAATCGTATCTTCAGAGATGAGAGTACCCCCATTGGAACCTGTCTCTTGATAGGTACTAGACTTTTCTGTGAGAATATTCAGGTGGCCAATTGGAAGCTCCCCTCTACTCCCCCCAACGCATGGGAGGTTAGAACTGCTGATAAATGGAATATCCTATCGGGGTTCTCTCGATTTGATGACACTAAGAAACTTGCCAGAATAGCCACTAAATGGATGGCCCCTACTAGAGGATGGATCAAATTAAATTTTGATGGTGTTGTTAACACTAAGGGTCAAGCTGGTGGTGGGATCCTTCATGACTATAAGGGCAATTGCCTGATTGCTTTCGCTGGTCCCGTTATAAATGGCACTGTTACCCAAGCTGAGGGAATGACCCTTTTATGGGGAATTCAAACCGCTATTAATTTGAATGTAAGACAACTGGCTATTGAAGGAGACTCCAAAGTGGTGATTTAGGCTGTCAAAAGTGGGACCAGTGTGGGATGGCGGACCAATCCCATCCCGCTGTAAATCAAAGTGCTTTTGAACAACTTCTAGCGCTGCACTATTGAACACACATACAGAGAAGGAAATTAATTTTCCAACTCTTTGGCTACGATTTACTTACATCACCAAAAACTCACCAGCTAGAGTGGGGTGAGTGACTTGACCTTGATGACTCAACAAATCATCAGGGAGGAAAAGAATTTGAATCAATGTGCTCTGCTGTCATGATTAATTTGCAATCCTGCTGGATCATGTGCTGGCATGTTAGTAAGTTTTTTTAAATTATTAAAATGTGCTCCCATTACCCCATGCAAGTTGATAATTACTTTCCTAACGTGTGACGTAAAGGAGGTCTGAATCAGGATGCCTACTTGGTAATTCTGGATAGCAAGCGTATCCTCGATCATATTGCCAATAAAGCCACCTGTAGATTAGTTAGATCTGGTGGTATAGTGCACCTTTCCTGAAGATTTCCTCAAAGCCAGTGCTCTATGTATAACCCGGTTTTGGGAAAGTTTTGTCAAAACAAGAGGTTTTCCAACGTCTACAATTTTACTCAGCTCTCTAGTTTTTTTACTTCTTTGACGCTAGCGGACCAAGATTTTGAGATGGGGGACAATACTCTTCGCATTGAACCTGATAAGATTGATGAGGCCTTTTCTAATGACACTCTAGTCACTCATTACTGTAAGGAGAGTGAGATTTGGGGCTTCATGGAGCATATGAGGGGAGGACATGATGAGCGGATTTTGAAGCAGTTCATTTCCACTTGGGATAACAGGATGGTCTCAGTGGGAGGCATTCACTTTCAACTTAATGAAGAAGTTATTGCCAAAGCTACGGGGCTCCTATGATAGGGAGAAAATACAAGAAAACTAGTAGGACTCCCGACCCCACTAGCCTCAACCAGTTCTTCCGGGAGGGTGAGTAACTTGTGAAGAAACAAGGGGGCTTTAATAGAGAGGAGCTTCCTGAGTTTTGGCCTAAAATCTACCTCATTATCATGAAGTACTTCATGCTGGAGCATAAGTTCACCATCTTCTACTATTACCATCTGCCTTTTCTAAACCATATTAGAAATAAGGATTTGATGTCTGTTCCTTTTTACCTTCTGCATTCTATTGAGAGCAACATTTTGGATATCAAGGTTAACCCAGAAAAACCTATTCCCATCCTCCTTCAGGGCCTCCTCCTCCATCTCTATCAGTTTCACAAAGCCATCTGCCTGGCCCCCCAACCCCCTCCTATAATTCAGGAAGTTACCAAGAATGTTTCGCAGGCTGAAAATGCCAAACCTACCCTGTCCTCTTCTCACTCCCTCCAAATTGCCCAGGAGACCATTTCTATTGCGGGCGGAGGAAATAAATGCAAGAAACCCCACATGGAATAGACTGGTCAGGAGGATTCCTATGTCTTTGACTTTGTGGACCTCAGAATTGAGTCTGAAAGCACCCCCGACACTGACCATAAACATAAATTAAAGAATTGCATGGATAGTCAGGTCAACATTGAGGTGGACCTTAGAAGTACCAATCACCGCGCTCAAGCATAATTGCTAAAGAGAAATGTAAGTCCAAGCTCAAGGAAACTGCTTCCCATGAGGTTTCCAGGAAAGATTCCCCTTCTACTGAATCACTGAATGATTGTTCTGACCATCTGACTATCCCCCCAAGGGTTAGCACCCACCCCCCCTCTAGCCCCCAGAATACTTTGAATACCCCCATTAACCCCACCCCCTCTCCGAGCCCCACCCTTGGGACCCTGAACAGAGAGTCTATTCCCAAAGACAACTTATCTCCCCCTGAGGAGATGTGCTTTAGGAGCACCCTCAAAAATAAATTTGTGGAGCTGGACAGAGACATTGAGGACATCAAGAAGAACATGTAGAGGCTAGAGGATCACTACAGATTGACCAACAAATTTTCCCTTAAAATTATGAGGAATTTGGCTACTATTATGTGTCTTGTGCAGGAGAAGTTGGATGGTGGTGCTCTGGCGGAGGATGAAGATAACAAAGATCTCTTCCAGTTTCTTCAGGAGAAGTGGTCCAACACTCTGCTATCCAGGTAGTTGGGGGGAAAAAATTAGTTTTTTTTATGGTGGTTTTTATTTTGGTTAATTATAGTTCGAGTTTCCCCAGTGTTGTGTATGAGGACTTTGATAACTTTTATTGTTTTGATACTAGCCCTGTGTGGCTCTGGATTGGTAATACTTTGAACATCAATAGATTTAGGCTTGTTTTCATTTTTTGGTTAGTTAGCTTCATTAACTTTGTTTTTGATAGAGGCAAGTGTGATTGGTTTTGTTGCTTTACTGTTCTATTTGGCTATTTCCATTAACATGTTGTTAATGTGCTTTTAGTTGTTGTAAGGGCCAGCACCCTCTTGCTACTTTTTCCTATCAAAAACAAAATGGAGCTAATATTTTTTGAATCTAATAGCATTAGAAATATTAATATCTTCATTTCTACTTTAGACTCTTTGAAGATCCCTTATTGCAAGTTTTTCAATGAATGAGTATCTAATATTTGGCAAAAAACCCATGGTTTCAAGTGTATGGAATTGCCTACTCCTATTAAAAGCCTCAGTGTTTTTCCTAATAAGAAAATGATGGAGGTAATATTTGTTAAATCTAATAGCATTATACATATTAACATCTTCATTTCTACATTGGACCCTTTGAAAATCCATTTTTTCAAGTTTTTTGATGAATGAGTATCTAATATTTGGCAAAAACCCCATGGATTCAAGTGTCTTTTTCTAATATAACACATTTATTTTCTTTAGTATTCCAATTATGTAGGAAAAATTCATTAAGAAACAATATTGGTCAATAGGTAGTTATCCTCTCCAAGTCATAGCCTAGTCTCAAGATGACATTAAGGATGAATTTCTTGCATTATAAATCCCTATATGACTTACTGGGAACGATGTTCTACCATTAATTTAGGCTTTCAAAACTATTTGATGGTTCCATTTTGGTAAAAATATTTGGATTGAAGATATAAGGAATACATTACAATACCTACATGTAAATGTACTTGTATTCCTAACCCATGGTATTGATAGCTCTAATTTACTCAATCTTGATCTTGGTTAGAGAACACACTCATGGCCTATAGAATTCCTTAATGGATTTAACCCTTAATTCTTATGTAAAAAATAAGGCCACTTGAAAAGAAACTACCTATCATGAAAATGATGATTGCTTCAAACCCTTCAAATTCTAAAGTTATGGTGGAGGTAGATGTTGTTGAGACAAACAATACTCATTTCTTGGATGATTCCTAAATGGGTAAGGATCTTTAATGGTTCTATGTTGGAAATTATGAGGATTTTTCTTTCAAAGAGATTTTGGTTTAGCCATGCTAGCTTTGACAACCCAAGCTTGAGAGTTAATGACTTTCCTATAAATATCCCTTCACCCTCTCGAAGCATGCTTTTTAGTTTTGACCATTTTTTTCTCACCCAACCCATTTTCTAAACTCGTAGATGATTTTGATCAACCTCCCCTTTAGGAATCTAGTTTTGATGATTGTGGACAAATCTTTAATAGAATCCCTATGGACTAGAAGATTTTGCAACAAATTGTTCATGATAAGATAAGGTCAAATATTTCTTTAAATAGACCTAATAATATTGATCACAAGTAGAATAACATAAAGATCTATATGTATACCTAAGGCTCTAAAGAATCTCAAGCCAGTTGACTCAAAGATAGAGGAATTTTTAAAAAACTCCCCCTTCAAAACAGGTGTTAAAAACTGCTGAAATTTGCAAAACTACCAAGGTAAATATTAATTTTATTTGTGAAAAATTAAAGTTTTCAAAGAAAAAATAATAATATGAATTGGTGAATAATTCATGGTCCTTGAAACTATGTGAAAAATATGGGTGGATTGTGTTTTTTTTTTTCAAAACTACAAAAATATATATCGGTGATTAAAAATAATATTATAGTATAAAAATAATTTTGTGTGTAAATTATTAGTCAAAAACATAAAAAAATAGACAATAATACTATCTTCAAAACATAGGACTGAGACCAAAACTTGATGATCGACATTGCAAAGGAAAAAATAATTATTTTTGGATCCAGTTCAGTCTCACAGAAATAGGAACATCAATAGAAGTAGGAAGATCAAGTAAAAAAGTTAAATATAGATGCAAATAACACAAATGATATACCCACATTGGTCATGCGCAATGTTATATTTGTCGTTTTATATGTTAGCATTCACTTATTCACTTGCGAATGGCACAATGCCTTTTGGTGGAGGGCACACATGAATAAGGCTAAGATGATGTGGAGCCCATCATTGACTTTAGTGCACCCGTAAGAAGACAAAGACAAGTTGGGTGCCACATGGAATTCGCTAAAAAGTTTATTGATGACCAATTTGTAGTGACACTCTGAATTGCTTTGACATGATAAAAGGAGGTTTGATGCTAACGGTTACAAAGATACACAATGGTCAGGTTGACAGTGTATGTCACTTTGGTAGTTATGTTGGCTGTTTGGAGTTGTAGGCCATGAAGATAAGCAAAGTTCAGGTTATTTTGTGGTTTATAGTCTGCATAGCTTTGACAGCCTAAAATGAGGGGGAATGTTGATGGTTACAAAGACATGAAAAGGTCAGGTTAGTTTGTGGTGACTGGTGAGTTGTGGTACTGTGCATAGCTTCGCTACCCTAAAAGAAGGGTCTATGCTAATGGTTACAAAGATACACAATCATTAGGTTGATGATGTGCATGACTTTAGTGGTTATCTTGGTAGTTTTGAGTTGAAGACCACAAAGATATGCAAAGGTTAGGTTGATGGTGCATGTGACATCAACCGCTATGTTGGTTGTCTCTGATGAAGGTCACATAGAAATAAAATGGCTTGCTTGAAAGTTAGCATCACTTTACAAGGTTAGGCCCATGGTTAAAGAGAGGTCGCGAAGTTATGAACATGGTTAAGCGAGCGGTTGGCATGACTTTGATAGTTAAAATCATAGCTAGGATATGGGGGTTCCGAGGTCACGCTGGCAACCTATGCAAATTCATGATAGTGGAGACTGAAGCACAATTAGGGACATTAACGAGACTTATCAACTATTTTAAACTTTTAAATTACTCAGTAGTACATAATCCAACCCAAGATTTTGATTAGACACTAAAAATGATAATTTGTATGAGTCCCGAGATATGAGTTGTCCCTATAATTCATCTACATTCATTATTTTTCTTTTCAGAGCCAAGTCACCTTACGTGAAACAATCCTTCAAAATTTAATGTGGCTACCAAGTTGCCAATGCCAAGTTGATGATTAATTTCTTTAAATACTCTTAGTCTCGGTAGTGGAAACTTGAATAGTACAAGTAACAACACTAAATTTCTAAACAATGGGAACTTTCTAATTTTGAATCTGGATGAGTGAATGGGTCTTCCAGTTAGTGTGACATCGTAAGGTTAAGCCCATAGTTAAAGATCAAGGTCATGAATTTATGAACATGGTTAAGCTAGCGGTTGGCGCCACTTTAGTAGTTTAAATCACAGCTAGGATATGGTGGTTCTCATGTCACACTAGAAATCTTCATAACTTCACAACAGTGAAGACTGAAGTACAATTAGGGACATTAATGAAACTTATCAATGGTTTTACACTTTTAAATTATTTAGTAGTACATAATCAAGGCCAAGATTTTGATTAGACATTAAAAAAGATAATTTGTATGGGTCCTGAAATATGAGTTATGTCTATGATTCATCAACATTCATTATTTTTCTTATTGGAGCCAAATCACCTTATGTGAAGGGTGGCTAGAAAAAGTGGAGTCCCACTTTTGGGAAAAAAGTGGAAGTGTTTTCTTTTTTTTTTTTTTTTTTAAATTTCCTTCAATTGATGTCTAAATTTGAGGTACTTAACAATTGAATCTCAAAAAAATTTAGTAATATAAAATATAGTTCTCGGAGTCTACTTTCCAAACATGTAATTTATTTAAATATCCACATGGTATAAATTTATTTTTAGTAGGAATATTTAAAATCCATGTTTTCAAAATGCTTGTTTCAGGACCATACCATAGTCGTGTATGACCACCATATTTTGACCTAAAAAAATGAATTTTTGCAAATCCTACTGGGGAAATATACCTTAGACGCCAAATATTGATGAACATGTTTTTTTTTGTTTTGTTTTTTAAATTATTATTTTTTAATTAATTTTTAATTGACTATAAAATATTTTTTCAAAACCTATGGTGTATGACCACCATTATTTGATGAAAATTTTATATTTTTTCAAAATTCATTTTTTTATATCTTCAATAGAATTGTATGAAGGTTGGTGTCATATAATTTATTTTCCAAAAAATTTAAAAACAAAAAAGTTATTAAAGTTTTAGTGAACCTCGCTATTTTACATTTAGCTACAAATTTTAAATAATAAATAATGCAAAAGTAGTAAAACTAATCATATAACTATGAAATTTACATTTTTCAAATCTGGACAATGAGAACTCTAAAGGGTTTTTGTTTTTGCAAAAAAACATGATTTCATATCCTTTCACAAACACACATAAACAATTTTTTTTACATTAGATTGTAAAAAATTCTCAGCATGATTCAAATCTGTAATTATCTGCCACCTGTAAAAAAATGGGTTTTGAAGTGCTGTTATATCTGAATATAAAGCATCCAAGGCAATGCATGTAATTCTACATAAAATTCTATACTCATGGTATATACATAGTTTTCTCTTGGGATTTCTTAACAAGTTTGTTCATTAAATCTAGGACGAGGAGAAGACTAGCTAAAGTTAACAGTGTCTCTATATCACTTAACCTATGTAATAGATCAGGAACTTTGTCTACTATGTTGTGTTGCTCATATATTAGTTTGATCAAGGATTGATATTCTGTTAGAACTCATTCTAGTTGTCCATGGAAAGAGATCCATCAGGTCTCAACATCCTTAAGAATCTTGTTTCCTGGTGTTACTCCCTCTGAAAAATCTTAATTTTTGCAAAATGTTTAAGACTTTTGTAGAATTAAGAGTATAGCTCATAGACTAGATCTTCAAATTTTGACACGGTAGGAAAATCACTTACAATTTTATATGCTAAATTCATTTGATGGTCCATGCAATGTATGCCAAGCATGTAAGGTGCAATACTAGTTTGTAATCTTGCACAAATACCATTCCTTTGGCCTTGCATTACTGCAACTCCATCAACTCTAACACACACTAAATTATTTCCAATTGTCAAATCATCCATATCAGTAACTTCATTCAAATCTTTCTTGACTTCAAAATATAAGTTTTATGTTGTTATATAGCCCCACATTTTATGATCATAGAGTAGATGAGTTTGGAGGACATGTTATTTTACTGTATACACATGCATATAGACCCAAGTAGTATTATATACTATAGTAACGTCATCTATGGATAATGAAATGAATATAGACTATTTCACTTTCTCCTATAAATTTTTCTTTTCCACTTGAACAAGATAGTTTTCCATTTCCCATCCTGTGTTTGTTAACCAATGTGACATAGGATAGTGATGAACTCTTAAACAACATAATAAATTACCATAATCTGAGGAGTCCCTCATAGGATGCCCTCAAGATAGAATATGAAAAAAAACACTCATCTAAATGATCTTTGCTAGGTTTTCTTCATTGGCTGCATTTCTAAACCCAACCTTGATTGGTTTTCAACTACTAGAAATTATTTTCATTGTCTTTCTATGATCTTCATATTCTATGGCATACTTAACATGAAGACATTCTTCCTTTGATTTTCATCTCACTGCTGAAATTTCTTGTCTATCTATTGTCTATTTTTTATAAACCTTACCAATATGATTTTCTATAGTGTCAAGCTTTAACTATAACTTCTCTTTTTTAGTTTTCCATGTAGAAATCTTACACCTTGATTCTATTGGTTGTTCATCATTATTTTGGACTAGTTCAATGAACCAATACTTTTCTACCCAATCAACCTTATAATTTATTGTCATTTCCCACTCCTGATCCATTTTTAGTTTTCTTTTTCTTTTCTTCCTACCAACATCAATATTATCTTCATTGCTATCATTTTCATCCAACTGGTTCTGTATATCCCTTATAACATCTTCTATTGTGCCACCATTTTTATCCTCATTTGATGTATTTTTGTTTAACTCAATGATAACCCTAGCTTGTGGTTGTATGTGCTTCAATGTGGGCCTCTAAATCAGGCACAACACAACATGGTCATTATTCACTTGATAGAATTCAGGAGAGATTATGAAGAACTCAATCCAAATTCCATGGTGAGGCGACCTATTGCCTCCTATGTGAATGGGGTGTTTGAATACTCTCAAAATGAGAGCCAACAACTGGGAAACCAATTCAACAATGGAGGATTTGAAAGCGAATATGAGCAAAATGAAACTAAGCTAAGAATGAATGCAATTAATCTAGAAAACTTTGAAAGAAATATGAAATGCAGATTTTTATTTGATTTTGAAATAAAGATGATATTAGACTAAGAACAAGTAAGCAAATTTAATCTAATATGAGATGCAATTATACTAAAATGATAGACTAAATATGCAACAAAAAAGCTTTGAATAAGATGAGATAAAAAAATGCTATAGTTCAATTACTCTCCAAATTGCCTTTTTTTTTAATGAGAAGAAGAGGCTCATTAAATAGAAAAGCTAGGGAGAGGAATGAAGAGTTTCTTGATTTGTAACTCGCGACTCTTCATTCCCATATTGAGACAAAAATGCAAGAATTACTTAATAAAAAGAATGGAAAATGCCACACAGGTGACCTTTCGAATATCTTGAATTATCAATTCAAAAAAGTGTGTCCATTCGAATATCAAGTAATTATTAATTCCTTTTTATGGGTAATTAGCTAAAGAGGGTAGATTTTAATTTAATTAGAAAGCACTTAGGACTTTATAATTAAATTAATTTATCATAGGGGTAATTTAGCCAATTAAGTCTAAGACTTTAGGAATTAATTTAGCATTTAATTATTGCAATTTATGGTCTTTGCAATTGACATCAAGTCAAATTAAGTCAGGTAGGAGAGAGAAAATTGCCTAGGGAACTAGGAATTTGGTGATGTAAAATCGAGATAATGCACCAAAATTGATGAAATTAAATAGGTGCCAATTTTGGGGTATTACATTTGCCCCTCTTTGAATTGATGTGTGAACAGCGCGTTGATTCAAAGAATAGTCTGAAGTGACAGATGATGAGAACTTCTGAAGTCTAAGTTAGATTGCGAAGACAACGGTCTTAGAAGAGAACCGGAATCGGGGTTAGATTGCCCCAATACCAATTGATGAAAATGCAGATTTAGGACTATCTCCGAATCAGGGTTAGATTGCCCCAATACAAAGCTTAGTCCTCCGAGACCTGCGTTAGATTGTCTAGATAACGGTCTAAAAGAGATTTTGAGAGCTATCTCCAGAACGAAGCTTGACTCCTAGGAATTAGGGTTAGATTTCCCCAATACCTAAAAAGATTTCAAGAACCATCTCCAGAATGAAGCTTGGCCCTTGAGGATCCGAGTTAGATTGCTCAGATACCTAAAGATAGATGATAAGATAACAAGATGCGAGGCACCAAGATGCCCCTAGCGATGAGAACTGATGATTCAAATCAGACTGATTCAAGAATAGATTCGACAAGATTCAAATGATGTAATCATCCTGCCCCCTCGGGAGCGAAATTGAAAGATGACATGTCAGAAGGATGATAAACAACAAGAGATTGTAGAGAAAAAGAAATTAGACTAGATTCGCGAAGCTATAGAAGTGAATCGAAGCAAAGCAGAGGTCCTGTTGACCAAGTTTGACCAAATTTTGACTAGGGTTGACTTGATGAAAGGAAGCAAAGATTTGAGAAGATGATTGCAAAGATGAGGATCTGGCAGGAAGATGACACCAGACGGCTGACTACACAAGCATCTGATCTAGGAGGAGTCCAATATTTAAAACATGATTTTGAGCCACTTAGAGATGTCAGATTTCAATTTCGATCCTAAAAAAGGATGCAGCCAAGATGAGAGTGGGACAAAAGATGAGAACCTTTGATGAGGAGATCTAGAAGAAAGAAATCAAGAGAGTAGCAAGAAAGTGCTCCAAATGCAAGCCTAGAATGAAAGATGCAAGTCTAAATGCAGGTCTAGGATGAACAAATGCAATCCTTCAGACTCGGCTATTGGACTCATCGTATTTATCATCATAGAGCCTTTCAAGTTTGAACAATCACAAGATTTCATACAATCCTCACTAATATCGCTATCATGAGAATATGAATATGACATGAGTCTTAGGTTTGTCGAAATAAGATGTAAGTATTAAGGCACAAGGAGCCAGAATGACCTGAACACCTATTCCTTTTAATCTAGCAAGTTAACATAAGCATTAGAGCATAAATGCTAGAATGACCTAAATGTCTCTTGCGAACAAACACACCAAGCACATAGGAGTTCCTTCTTTTGCCAAAGATTTCTCGCACTGACCCTTACGTTCACTTAACAGGATGAGCATTGACAATTTCACCAGTAGTAGAAAGAAGTCACTCAAAAGACAAGGAGAAGAACCAACCTCACCAAAGCATCCATATAAAAGGAGTCAAGGTAAGCATGGCCATCCAATATGAGATGGAGGCTCTTACAGATGGACACCCCTCTTAAATGAATTCTTTGGATCATTGGAACTAAACCAACAAACAGAAAGCAAAAAAGCAAAGGAAACAAACAAGCACTCAAAGAAAACAAAGCTCAACATGCCTCAAAGGAACACACATTTAGTTTTAGTTTCAGTTCAAGTTCGTGTTCAAGTGGATTGAAGACAAATCAGAAGCGAACAACATTCAAAGTCTCAATGAGATAATGATAGTAGGAAAACGTAGTGAGAATCATTGGTGATTGATATAAGGGAGAAATCCCGAAGAAGAGAGATCGAACGAAAGCTAGGTATCCATAGGCAGGCATAGTGGGAACCACTGGCAACCAATGCTCAAAAGAGTTTTTGAAAGCAATAGGACAATGCCCCCTAGACCAGGCAGGTGCCCCCAAGTGTGAACCAGTTCCAATCTATGAAGATTTGAGGAAGACTCAAAGACAAGTGCATGAGCTAGCAAACCAAAGCAGGAAACAAACTAAAGCAGGAAAATGGGAAAACAAACTAAAGTAGGAAAGGAAGGAAACTAAGAGCCAAGCGATGCTGAGATGAGATGTTACTTCAGGAAAACAAGAGGTGCCTATTTACTAGGTTTTCACCATCTTGGCAGAGATTCTATTTTTGCTACCATGACGCCTGTTTACCAGGTTTTCATCAAAGGCACATTTTTCTCTTTTTCAATTGTTTTGTACTTTTCTCTTTTTTCTCTTTGTTTGTATTTTTTGATTTTTTTGATTTTTTTGTATTTTTGAAATTTTCAATTTTTTTTGTATTACCAAGGTGCCTGTTTACTAGGTTTTCACTAGGATAATAGATACATCAAAGCACCTGTTTGCCAGGTTTTCACTAAGATGATCATTTTTTAAGGACATTTTGTAATTTTTAGGATTTTTTGCAATATATCAATTTTTAGGATTTTTTCAGGATCAATAAATATGTACATGAGCATACTGATAATGTCAGCTATAGAACTTCTTCAAATGAAGAGTGTTGATGGGCTCTTTGAGTTTCTCTCCTTCAGTAGGAATCTCTGAGGATGCAATATTTGTAGCAGTAGGAAACCAAGAAGTTGTAGAATCAAAACCAGATGTTGTAGCAGTAACAGGAGAGCCAACCAGCAGTTTCCAATAGTCAAGAGATCCATAGTCAAGGAAAGATCACTTAAGTGAGACCCAAAAATGTCCTCATGGACACACCTTAACTCTTTGTCAGATTTCCCACGCTCTAAACGCTTAGGAGGAGTACATTTTGGATTTCTCTTAATCATGTCATTAGTAATAAGGAGATACTGATATGCATTTTGGGAAAAGGAAAGATGGAGTGAAGAGGGTAAAGTATGAGAGGCAAGGGTGATGGAATGGAGGGAAGCATGAGAATTTTGGAAGCTCGAATGACAACTTTGATTTTTTCTTTCTTTGGAATCCACATAGCTTTTGAATTTTTTCTTCTTTACTTTGAGGTGCTTTTGATGACAATGCCTATAGAATGGATTTTGAGATCCATTTTTTATTTTATTTTCTGGCTTTTGATTGTCTTCTTCTTTTTGAGGACCTTTGCGGTCTTTTGAACACCCCTCTTGCTTTCCTTTCTTTGTAGTCACATGTCGATTAGATGGGACATGGTGACCTTGAGATATAAGTGGATTCTCATTATTTTTGTTGTTATGTTGCACATCCAAGTTACTTCCAAAAGACTCGGGAATGGTGGATGAAAGAGGCTTATATGACTGGTTTAGGTGGAGAGATGGAGATGGAAGTGGATGGGCCACTTTTCTGGGAGATGAAGAGGGAAGAGAAATCGATGGGATGGGCTTAAGTGCAAATATACCAATATCATCCTCATCATTCATGAATGCATTAGATAGATCAAGAAAGTAATCCTCCATAGAGCATTGTCGATTGTGAGTCATCTTAGAAGAGTCAGATAAGTTTGGAGGAATATTATGTGAGCCTGACCAAGATGGTCTATTCCAAGAGTCAGGTCCCCTTTCAAGTGGTAAGAGTGCATGAATAGGAACCATTTCAATTCTAGATCTACCAAGATTCCATGAGATTGTAACAAGATGGGGTCTCCGATACCCATGATTTGCTAGAGTAGTAGGAGTATAGCTTGAAGTAGATGGCCTAGGAGCCATAGGAATGATCTCCACAGGAGGGTGGAAAGGATCATCATCAACAGCTTGATCTGGAGGATCATAACTTTCTCCTCTTTCTGAGTTGTTAAGACTAGCATATAAGTGCATAGCATCAACTGGTATTTTTGTAGTAGCATCTGATATGGAATCCAATTCAGTTAGAGACATAGTCGGAGGCAGACTTTCTTCATCACTATCATCTGTCAAAGGAAATGTTTCTTCAACAATAGGATCTTGTTCAGTAGTAGAAGTAGCAGAGTAATCTGGAATAGGCATACCTTGAGGCATACCCAAGAGGAGGGAAGCATCCAACAGTTGCTCCCAATCAGTATGTGTACCATTGGAGTTGGCAATAGTAGGAGTCTGTTCAATAGAAGAAGTGGTGGAACAATCTAGAATAGGCATACCCCAGGGCATACCCAAGATAAGGGAAGCATCCAGCAGTTGCTCCCAATCAGTATGTGTATCATTGGAATCGGCAGTAGTAGGATTTTGTTCAACAGTAGAAGTGGTAGAACAATCTAGAATAGGCATACCTTGAGGCATACCAAAGATAAGGGAAGCATCCAATAGTTGCTCCCAATCAGTATGTGTGCCATTAGAGGCAGTGACATATTAAGTAGTAGCTATAGTAGTAGAAATCTGTTCAGTAGAGTGTATAAAATCCTCCTGGTGAGGACCAAAATCATGTTCCTAAAGCACTTGAGAAGGTAGATAAGACTCTTTCTGGTAGTCTTAATTAGAATTTTGAACGTTCAAAGATCTTTCATGTGTCATAGGCTGAATCTATGTTTCTTCATCATCTAAATCTGCATGTGAGTGCAAGCTGCAGCTAGGTTGGTCAAGCTCATCGCTCTAATAGCCAATACCAAATCTATCTTCAGAGGGTTCTTCATAGGAATGTGGAGATATGGGGAGAGCTGTTAGTGACAAGATGGACTCAATCTAATATTCCCCCATGCCAATATCTTTGATCTTCAAGGTCTTTTCTATTTCTTTTAGCTTAGCATCATAGAACTCAATGGACTCTCTATTGGTAGGAACAAAGTTGTCTGTCATTTTGGTAAGCATCTTAGCAAAGCAAGTATTTTGGCTAGCACTATTTTCAATGAGGACGCGAGGGATACTCTTGGGGCCTATCATAACTTCAGTGTGCAGGAGAGCATTATGCGGGTGGCTCAGCAAGTGATCATCTTCCTTAGAGAATGATAAATAATGAGGCGAGGTCAAATGACCCACCATAGATTGAAACCGGTCGAGATCAAGATATTTGGGGATGTTTTCCTTAGTGAGGGCTTTATCCATAGATAGTTTTGGTCTAGATGTCGAAGGTTCGAGACCTTTAAGAACAATCTTTGCACGAGATTGAGTGATAGCATTCACACAAGCTGGAGACTGTGTGGAGTTATAAGAGGGAGACGCAGGGCCTCGCAAGACAAAGGGAGTTTTGGGTTTAGGAGTATCCTCGCTCCCTGGAGCAATTATCATGTCACAGTGAGAGATCCAAGGTTTTTTTCTAGCAAATTTGCAAGACGGTTGAGCTTCTGTCGTAGCCTTCTCAGTGGCATTGACTATTTGCATGCTAGAGCTAAGATTAAAGACAAACTTTGAGGGTTTTGGCATCACATTGTCAACAACCCTGTCATTCATAACATCTATGTTTTTGTTGATAATCTTATCCTTATCCTTGTTTGAGGGAGAAGGTCCTTGCTTGTTATCTTTGTTCAAAGTCAATTCTCCCTTCTTGACCATAAATGCTTCTATCGTCACAGCCCACCTAATCATATTGTCAAAAGTGAGGGGACCTTGTAATCGCACTTGGTATCCAAAATTTGGGACAAGATTTTCCAACAAGATATCAAGCTTTTCAGACTCAGGTAATTCATGTGGATACTTTGTGCATAGTTGTCTCCATCTCTGGAGAAATGTTAGGAGAGGCTCCCCTTGTCGTTGTTTTAAATTGCAAAGGTCTCGAGTGTTGACCCAATATTGAATATTGTGGGATTGATCATAACTCTTGTCATTTTGAGACTGACCATGACCTTGGTCATTTGGAGATTGCTTATGACCAGCACTGAATTTATCTACCCTTGGGAAGTGGAATGGATCTCCCATATTGTTGGTAGTATTCTGAGAGATTGTGAAAGAGTCGATAGGTTCAAAAGAATCAATAGGTTCAATTTTAGAAAGTGACCCTTCAGAGTCTTGTTGGTCTTCAAACAATGGGTTATAATATTCTTGAAATAATAAGTCAGACTGTATCTGAAACAATGGATTGGAATGCTCTTGGAATGAGGAGGAATGTGAGGATCCCTCACAATACTCAAATTTCATAATAGATTTGGGATGACCTATGTCTTGATTACGAGATTCACTTATACCTTGATCAGTATTCTAAATGGGATAAGTCTTGCCACTTCAAGTCGTGATAGTCGTGAACGAAGATGTAATGAGAAAATATTCGAGATAAAGCTAGACTCTATCTCAAAGATAATGAAAGGAGATAAATGGCTAGAACAACCAAGATGCAAGATGGACCAAGATGAATTGTCAAAAAGAGATGGCTAGAACAGCTGAGATAAGACAATCCCAATGCAAGGTACAAGAGCACAATGAGATAAGGTAGACTAATGAGAGACAATACGAGTCAAAGCAAAGATCGATCAATTCCTAACTCAGGACAACCAGTTTCTAACGGTGAATGATAGGAAAATAGAAAAATAGATCACAGACAAAAAGGCAGATCAGATTTATGTCATTGATCAAGCACATAAGATAGCAATCAAGGAGTTCAATCAAACAGTCTTCAAGCAATGGGCAAGGGACAAAGCAACCTTGCGCACGAACAAGAATAGTGACTTAGTATTTCTACTCCCTAAGGACTCTACTTGTGTATGTTCTTGAGAATGTTTTAGCAGGCACTTAAAACACAACAACATCCTAGCAAGTTGTCTACAAGGATATACATGGCTTTTCTAAAGGGAGTCCTTGATATACGCAAGGTACATGAGGCACAAATCCATAGATGAGAAGAATCCGAAATCACACATCTGGGGGGAGATGGCAACCCAAATCTCCTCCTTCACTTCTCAAAGGTATAAAGTTCTTTGAGGCTTAGCAAAGAGTGAAATCTAACTCATTCCCAAGAGAGGTGTCTTTGGATTCACCTCCCGATATTTATACTCCGCCGGAACATGGGAGTTAAGGTCATCCCTTGAGGTGATGAAATCCCCAAGCAGGCCTTCTAAAAAAAATGAAAAGTAAGTAATTCACTATCAAAAGTATTGGAAAGCACTAAAGGTGGTGCATTTAACCCTTCAAGTAAATGTGAGGTGAGTCCACAAAGTGGTGCATTTAACTCCTCACACAAACTCAAAGTGAGTCCACACCCTAGAAAACAAGTGAGTTCCAAAAAGCACAAAAGGGTTGCCTAGTGGAACAATTAACGCTTCTTTCCTATAGACCCCTCCCCTTTAATGTGGTGCTAAGATTGCAACCACAGGGTGGAAATGAGGGGCCGGCGGATTAGCGAGTCCAATAACCCAAGATAGCAATCTAGATCAATCACAAGTAATCTAAGACTGCTAATCAATACTACTCATAAGTGCAAGAGGGTTTGAATCATGGAATATTTAACTTTCCAAGGAAACATGAAGTGAGTCCACAAAGTGGTGCATTTAACTCTTCATGTAAACTAGAAATGAATCCATGCCCTAGATTACTGAATGAGATTTTTGATATTTGAAACCAAGAATTACTTAATGTTTAAACATAAGCATTCACTTAAACACAAACTTGTAAAAACAAATCTATGTTCATTCATTTCCCATTAAGAGCATCAATTGAAATGTGTTCTATGAAAGCATGTAAACACTCAAGCCAAACACATGAGAGGTTCAATTTTAATCCCAAAATCCAAATGTTGTAGAGATGGAACAAGGTACCTTGAGTCCAACGCTTTGTTTTAAGCATTTTCCATAAAAGCAAGAGCACCTTCAAAACAACTTGTTAGACCCACAAGATTAGCAAAATAAAAAATCAGATAATCTACAAGAAAAATAGCTCATCAAATCGTAAAATTTGAGAATGAAACCAGCATGGTTGGATTAGGCTTTGAAAGACCTTTCCAATGATATATCACACTTAAAATTTTGATACCATTTGTGAAAATTTAAAAAAAAAAGGGTGCCCATTTTCTAGAGTGGCACAGATTTGAAAAATGCTAAAATTTTCAAAAATTTGAGAAAACTAAAAAGAGCAAACAAAACTGACAAATCTGGAATTCTAGTCTCTATCTGTCATAGAATTTCGCGCGAGTCAGTAAGAGGGCTGCGCGAGAAGGTGCCAAACCTCACGCGAAAAAGCAAAAGCCCGCATGAGAATGTACAATAGCTTGCGCGAGAACATACGACAGCTCGCATGAGAAAGCACAATAGCTCATGCGAGAAAGTGCAAGGTGTCGCGCAATGATGCAAAATCTCATGCGAGAGAGTGCTACAGGGAGCGAAACCTCGGGCGGGGTGCTCTGGATTCTCGCGCAAGAATCGGTACATAGACAGTACGGACACACGACAGAGCTTAAATTCCTGTCAGAAAAAAATGATAATGAGGCCAAAAATCAGATTTTCTGCCCCACAATGGGTGCCTAAATGTATGTGCTTGAATGTGGGCCTCTAAATTAGGCACAACGCAACATGGTCATTATTCACTTGATAGAATTCAGGAGAGAGTATGAAGAACTTAATCCAAATTCCATGGTGAGGCGACCTGTTGCCTCCTATGTGAATAGGGTGTTTGAATACTCTCAGAACGAGAGCCAACAGCTGGGAGACCAATTCAACAATGGAAGATTTGAAAGCAAATATGAGCAAAATGAAACTAAGCTAAGAATGAATGCAATTAATCTAGAAAACTTTGAAAGAAATATGAAATGCAGATTTTTATTTGATTTTGAAATAAAGATGATATTAGACTAAGAACAAGTAAGCAAATTTAATCTAATATGAGATGCAATTATACTAAAATGATAGACTAAATATGCAACAAAAAAGCTTTGAATAAGATGAGATAAAAAAATTCTATAGTTCAATTACTCTCCAAATTGCCTTTTTTTTGAATGAGAAGAAGAGGCTCATTAAATAGAAAAAGCTAGGGAGAGGAATGAAGAGTTTCTTGATTTGTAACTCGTGACTCTTCATTCCCATATTGAGACAAAAATGCAAGAATTACTTAATAAAAAGAATGGAAAATGCCACATAGGTGACCTTTCGAATATCTTGAATTATCAATTCAAAAAAGTGTGTCCATTCGAATATCAAGTAATTATTAATTCCTTTTTATGGGTAATTAGCTAAAGAGGGTAGATTTTAATTTAATTAGAAAGCACTTAGGACTTTATAATTAAATTAATCTATCATAGGGGTAATTTAGCCAATTAAGTCTAAGACTTTAGAAATTAATTTAGCGTTTGATTATTGCAATTTATGGTCTTTGCAATTGACATCAAGTCAAATTAAGTCAGGTAGGAGAGAGAAAATTGCCTAGGGAACTAGGACTTTGGTGATGTAAAATTGAGATAATGCACCAAAATTGATGAAATTAAATAGGTGCCAATTTTGGGGTATTAGAGTGGTGGTGGTACTAGTGAGCTATTTTGAATGTATTTTTCTCTTACAATTGTAGAATTTGATGGAGAAGAAATGTTGCCAATTCAAAAGAAAGCCTTTATGGTAATATGCCTAAGCTTTGGGTATTTTGATGGCATCCCAATCCCTTCACTACGCTTGAGAGTCTTACCCTTGTCTAGCCTTCCAATCCCTTCACTACCCTAAGGAGTCTTACCCTTGTCCACCCTCCCAGTGGCTTCAATTCCCTAAGGATTATTAGCCTTGTCAACTTCTAGGTTTGGTATTTCATTTGCAATCCCTTCACTTCCCTGAGGAGTATCCATCTTTCCCATGTCTGACATGAAAATCCCTTCAGTGCTATCAGCACAGTGAGAAGTCTAAGTGTCAACCTCCCTTGTCATCTCCAACCCTTCACTAGCTTGATGATACTCAAGATTGTCAACCTTGTCTGACATCTTGACCTGTCACTATTGAACAAGTGTGAACAAATTATTATGTACCTTGCTCCTTTATGCTTTCTCTGAAATGTTGAATCATTTGTTTACTATTGCAAGATTGTAATTTGTAAATCTAGCCATTCAAATTTTTGTAATGGGACTTGAAAAGACTGCAACAAATCTAAAATTGTGTTCAATTTTTTAAACTTTTGATTAACTAATTTCAATTTATGTCAATCCATGATTCCAATTTCCATCTTTTGTTAATTCACGAGATTTTCAAAATGTATTAACATCTAGATTTAAGTGTTGCAAAAAATGTGCCAATTTATTCAATGCACATTGTAGGAATTAACAAATGGTTGACGAAATAGGTCCCCGTTTATATTACAATCCCAACCAAAATAATAGTCATCCACGCAATGTAATTTTTTTGGGGTGTACTAGGGTGACTCATTAAATTCAGAATTAATAACCATTGGCTAATTAAGAGGCCTTTAAAAGAACCATGTTGGACTAGTTAAAGGTGATTATATTGGTAAACCATGTCCAACAACAAAATCTTAATGGCGATTCCAAAGATTATTGACCTGTTACAGTGTTAAAATTGAGCGATTTAGGCCACCATCTATCAAGAATGATTCTCCAATTTCTGTAAAGTTAATTCCCACAATTTTCCAAAAGGAAAACATTTGCCACTAAAAAAAACTATGCTCAAAAAAATCCATCACTAGGATCCACAAAATACAGTAAGGTGGCCCTACTCATTGCCTTATATGATGATATTTTTTTTTTTTTGATAGGTAATAGGCCGAAGCCAAGATCAACAAGGGGCTCAAGAAGACTTGAACTCAAGGCCTCCCAATTGAGAGGTTCGCAACTTACCATTGCATTGTGCAGTGTTCCCACCTGATATGATGATATTGCTAAATTATGAGTCGTTTATTACAAGGTCTAGATGTATGATTAAGTATTCTACTACCTTTTATAATCATTACCCTTTTCTTCATTAATAAATTATGTTCTTGTGTATCCTTTCTTAGAGCCTCAACTTTATATACATGTAGCTGACTATGTTACTAGATGTGTAACCATGAATAGGTTAAGCCATCCACCAGATGTCTTGGGAAAAGCAATTATGATAGAGATGAGGTGGAACCTCCAAAACATAATTCCTTTAGTGTCATAGTTTCTAGTGATAAATAAACCACTTCTTGTTTTGTGATATTTGTGTGTATTCTATTTAAATAAATGTAAAAAGGAAAGAAAATAATAGAAAACACAAAACACAAGGTATGGATCTTCTTAGTCCTATTGAAAGCCTCATTTTTTACCCTAATAATAAAATGGTGGAGGCAATATTTTTCTAATCTTATAGCATTAGGATCATTAACATCTTCTTTTTTCCTTTAGACTCTTTGAAAATCCCTTATTATTTTTTTGATGAATTAGTATCAAATATTTGGAAAATAAAGCATAGTTTTAAGTGTCTTTTAGTTGTATAATTCAAAAGGATTTTATTTTTATTTTAATATTATTTTCCCAAATATGTAGAATGGAGTCCTTAAGAAATAATATTTTTCAATATGTAGTTGTTCTCTCCATGCCATATCCTAGTATCAATATGCCATTAGGGATGAGTTTCTTGCATTATCAAGCCCTGGATGACTTATTTAGAAGGATGTTCTACTCTTCCTTTTGGATTTTATATTTTATTGATAGTTCCATTTGGTAATACTATTATAAATCAAGATAGAAGGAAAATATAATAGAACATGGATGCAAGGTTGCTTGTATTCCCAATCCATTCTATTGATAGCTCTAGTTTACTCTATATTAATATCAATTTAAGATCACACTCATGCCATATAGAAATTCTCAATGGATTGAACACGTAAGTCGTATATTATATTCATAAAATTTGTACTTTAGAAAGGTAAAAAGACTTAGGGAAATTCTAAATGTTGTGGGACTAAAATAGTAACACTTAGAAAAATCTCTAAGAATGTGGAGCTAACTCTCCAAGAAAAGGGGAATAGAAAGACAATGATACTATAAATAAAGCTAAGCTAAAGGCGATGCACAAAATTATTTTATTACTAGCTCATAATATTTATCAAATGAAAAGATAGAATCATAATATCAAAATGCAAGTATTGTCCCATACATTAGCATAGTATACCATAATCCCTTCATACTTGAAATGAGAATCTAATGACAAGATCCTAGACAAAGGTCTTAACATTCATATCATCTTGTGGGTGCATCTATAAAGATGGAGAAACAATAAAAAATTTAGAACACATATTCATCTGGTTATTTCCAATAACATCATAGACATCGAACAACTTTATCCTTCAATTACATTCAACTCGAGGAGTTAATTTCAAACATGGTCCATCACTAAAATGAGTTTTAATATAAAAATTCTAGAGTATTATAAGATAATCGATACTCAAAATGATATAGACTTCCATTTTATTTAATATTAACTAAAACTAAAAAGGCTCAGTCAACCACAATCAAATTTTAATTAGCATGAAAATATAAAGAAGTAAAGTTTTCAAATATGATATCCAAGAATTATATTAAAAGAAAACAATCTTCTAGCCAGATTATCAGTCTTCACTAAAACTAAAAATACAACATCTTAAAATAAGGAAAATATCATCTCTTAAATATACCCTACAAAAAAAATATATCTCAAATCAAATCTCACATCCTCCATAGGCCGCCACTAAGGAAAAATCATTCCAAGATCATTAGAGGAACCACCATTAACATGTTGTCACTTGAAAGACTTGATCCATTAGACACACATAAAGGATGAATCAAAGACCAATACCTAAAATCATTCTCCACTCCTTAAGCTACAAAAACCTTATCCAAGAACGTTTGGGGCACATGATAGCATGATAAATTTTGTAGCAAGAAAGACTCTTTGTGTTCACTTCAAAAGTCTACAAATTCAACATGTATCCAAGGAAGCCAAAGGTTCACAAACAAGAAAAGAAATGTGTCATGTGAACACAATAAAGGTATGACTAGTAAAAATTTTGAGGAAGGATGTTTGGAAACAAGGGGCAGTCTCTATAGAGATATAAAGATTTGGTGACTCTTGGAGAACTTTGCTATAGAAAGAAGTGCACAAGAGAAAAATGATTAGAGAAAGGTCAGGGTGGACTGCAAGGAACTACATTCTTTTTTCCTTGGGAAACTATGGAGCTGGAAGTCGTAGAAGGCATTATACAGGGCAATATTTTCTCTAAAGGTAAAACTTCTCAATACGAATTCTAGAAGTGTTCAAATTAAACTATTGGAATGTGAGGGGGTGTAGAATTAATTTGATCTGGGTGGCTTTCAGATTAGATCCCAAGACTTTCTTGTAAGATAAATCATGTCATTTTAGGTCCATCAGTCTATTGACCTATTCTTTATTGAGAAGTGATCCATCCGGCCTATATCATGAAGGGAGCCCAACCTATACAAATGCATCTATATTTATCCTATTCTCTTATCTTCTCTATAATGTTTGGAAAATACTCAAGATTTGATAGCACAAAAATAAAAGCAAAGTGGTAACCACCCAAATTATGTTTATTTATTTCCTTGAACTTAATGCTTTATGTGTATAAAAAGAAGAGAGTACAAATTACCTAGACTCTCTTCTATTAAAAAAAAAATGAGGGACTAATAATAATTGAGGGCTTCAGATGATATCTTAGAGATGAATATTTTAAGATATTAAGGACCATATAGACTACTACTCATGAGTAATGAGGGGAGAGCTTAAAAAGTAGAGGGAGAGAAAGAGAACATCAAATAAAATGTAACTAATGGTACTTATTGTACACAAAATCTACATAACCTACTAGTTACAAAGGGAAAAGAGGAACCATTAATGGAAATATTTGAGGTGGGTCAATTTTACCAAGATCTCAAAGGGGTTGTTGTTGTCACTAAGGATTGCACCCAATTTGCTAAGTATTGAACATAGCAATCCTATCAAACATGGGACTATTCTTAGGCTGTGGCTAACCTATCTGAGAATAGACCTCTAGATTAAGGGTCGGCTTCCCTTTGGATCACTTGAAACTTATCTAAAATTTTAGGACTAAAGGGAGAGAATACATAAGGTAAACAACTGCATTTGAATGAAACAAAGGTGATCCACCAAAATTTAAGAAGATCCACAACTGAAAATAAATTTATTCCAACAGCAAAAGAAATCTAACTCACAACTCAATCCCACTTTCTTAACTCTTAGTGAAACAAGGTACTTAGAATGCAGAAAAGGAAGAAACTTCACAAATATGATATTCTTGATTGCACACAAATCACACTGTTGAATTGAGATAAATCCCTGAACACCAACTTGAATTGAATATGCAGATTAAGGATATAGAAACATCACAATAATCCTGCATATTACTTCAATAGCAAACCTGGAATTATAGGAGAACAAGAAGGATCAATTTTATTACTGAAAAGAAACAAGTACAAGATGTGTCTCTTAGAGCTACAGCACTCCTATCAGAGAGAAAGAAATGAAGAGCTAACCTCAATCACCAAAAGTGAGAGGTACATGAACTAAAAATTAGGAATCTGTGTTCAAACTCTACTACCTCCTAAGAATAGAAAAGTCAGAAAATGGACCCATGAGGCTGCATCATGGTTCGAATGTCAAATTCCCAGATTCCTAGGGGTGAGGGAAGTGGGACCCTAGAAATAGATAATCAAAGATGACTAGTCTATCCACTAAATCATGCCTCTAACTGATAATCTGACAATGGTTTATAAAAAATACCACTTGTCGATATCTTACAATAATATTCTCCAATGACTTAGCAATAAAACCTATTTCACTATGTCATAAAAATAGATCTAACTATATTTTCAAAATGGTCTCAACCAAAAGGGAAACACATTTTAAAAAATAATAGCATTAAATAACAAAAACCTCCTATCCCTAAGGAAAACTATGGATTACATAAGAATTTCAAATATCAACAACCCATAAAAATGGGAGGATATTCATAAAAATAAATACATCATACATAACCCAAAGTTGAAGACCTCAACCCTAAAGAAAGGGGAGGAAGGAATCAAATGTTATTATCAAAACCCCTATGTGGAAAAGAGAAACCCTATCATCAAAATCTTCAACTCGGCACCTGGCAACCTTCTAATCTCACTGGCAGTTTTGATCTGGGAAACAACAAACTTCGGTCTCAGCAATATGTTGTTGAGGTAGGTATGCATGTACTCAATCCATTTTTCATATGATCACATTGTTTCTTCCTCTGTATTGTAGACTTCATTATATTAGGGCATCATTGACTATTCTTTCATGGCACTGTTATACACTTGAATTTCTCTGTACATTGTAATGCATCTCGGCTTCAATGGGCTCTCCTATGTTTTGTATTTACTTCTGTATTTGATTGATTCATTGGACCAAATGGCACTACTGCATTTGAAAAAATTTGGTGCGAACACCAGATGCCCGATGAGCCACGAGCTAGGGCATTAGTTTGAATTTACTTGTTTATGCTCCATTGATAATGAAATTGAGAGGACACTGTTGTAAATTCTCTGCATTTGATTTTAGTTCCATTCCATTTGATTCAAGGGCACAGTGTTCGACTCCTTCGAGGGCATTGGTGAAGTGTTTATCTTTTCAAAATGATGGCATTTTATGTTGACTTTTATTAATGGTACTAAGCTTCTCTGCATCTCTGCATTCGGTCTCTTGTCAAAACTAGGGCATCATCGTTGGTTTTGGCACTTATTTGCATATAAATACCTTTTCTTGCATTTATCATTGGTATTTTGACAGCACGGTTACTCTATTATTTAATTGGTATTTCATAGCCTGTAAGTGGTTCATTTGGCATCGTTAATATGGTTCTTAGATGCTCACTTGTGAATAACCCGTGCTTGAACAATGGCATCAATTGCCGATGATCTCAGAAATTTTTTGAGGACCCATGAAAATCTAGGGCATTGTGCATGTTGATTAGCATTTCCTTGCATTGAGTTGATATCTGTATTTGAAATTGATGGCACTGTGAACGGTTTCTATTCGAATTCAGGTAAATACTACTGTTTGATATCCCGCCTATGGTTAGGGCATTGATTGCTGATGGCATGGTGTTGTTCTCAGGCCGACTCAGTGCTTCATTATATTGATCACTGTTATAGCTTTATTTTATATAGCCCGATGATACTTGTCAGGGCATTGTATCCACTGTTGGACATTTATTGGGTTTCAAACCATGCAACCTGTTTATAGATATCAATCTGCTATTAGCTAGGACATCATTTACTGTTGGCATCCCTGCTATCAACTGGATCATTATTTTCTGATTCATTTATTGAAAATCTATGATCTTCATGCATTATCTTTTGACAACTGGTGCTGATGTTTGATAGCTTCCCACTAAAATATTGGTTCACTGTTAATGCCCTTGTTTATTGGACTATTTGATCACCATGAGAGCTGTATGTTTGATCATATTGTTGTATCTCAGAGGTACATACTTATTTGAACATTCAATGGCACATTTATATTCTAGATTTGTATATTATTCACCTCAGATTGTTCATGCATCAATTCTTATACGTGATTAAGATATTGCATTTTTATGCCCATTTACCACCATAATGCTTGGATCTTCATGTGCCTTGACATGTTTAAGATCCATGATCCATATCTGCAGCTCATTGTCATAATCATGTTTTGTTCTACTCTGGAAGCATGAAGTCATTGTATTTTCTTGGAACCTATGCACTTGTTACATGATGCTTACTATATATGCATTATATCCACTATGATGGTTCATTGAATGCTGATTGGTATTTGAATCATTGTGTATACCTTCTGTCTTACACAGGGCACTGCAAACTGGTCTTAAACATGTTGTGATATCTTTTATTTGTTGCACATTGATCATCATTCCCTATTATTGGACTGTATGGAGTATCAATGCTGCTGTAAATGTTATGGTCATACCACTAATATACCATGTATCACTGATACCTCTGTTCTTTGAGAGATTGACTAATCATAATGATTAGAGCATGAAGTCATGTTGTTGCATCAAATGACTCTGTATTCTGAATGTTCAAATTCATTGGCAAAATAGGGCATTGCATTTGATTTCCTACTTGGTGCCTTGCTAGTTCATCATATTATCATATTCATGCCCAATATACATATTTGATATGCTCATGCCATAGCATAATGTATTGAATGCATGTTTTTTAGCACATCTATGTTGTAGAGTATCCTTCCTTTAGTACATAGATTCTAGATTAAACACACCTCCATCATGAATGCACCTCGTTTCTCTGTCATGTTGATAAAGTATACCTCCTAATACTACCAGTGCTCTATTTTTTAATACATTTCATGCCGTCTGAGGATGATATTGTGCAGATTTGAGTATTTATTTCTCTATTTTGTTATTTGACTTGATGCACCTTGCAAGCTCTTTTGCTAGTGTTTGACCATGACTCATTGATCCTCATTGATGCTGCTTTATCTAGATGTACCTTTCTTTGTACAATGTGTGATCTTGGCCCTTAATGTGATCATCGACGTAAAACTTGAGGTTTTTCTGTCATGATCCGCATCAAGGGCCCAAATCATTCATCGAATTCATTGTTGGATCAGCTCCTCCTGTATCTACACATGAAACAAACACATCAGTGAAAACATGGTTCCTCTTCTATTCTTTGGAGCCCTGAGCACAACCTTTGTTAGAGGTGCATGGATGAGTGTATGTATGCATTCCATGAATATTGTGATACTAGCCATTGCTTAGATCCATTGGATCTAACCCATATCCCTTCTTCTCTTCTTGCAAGTTCTGGATCTCAGGAGCTTCTGGATAGGACCGGGCTTCGGACACCAATGCTAGGAAATGTCTGGTACCCCAGTATTTAACTATTTCTTTGTGTCTATCTGCACTCATCCATTCAATTATGATAATGGCTATGCTTACGGCCTATGTGAGCTCACATAGATGCTTTTCCTTTCAATTCTTTTCTTTTCTGAACATTATACATCCATGCATGTGTAGCCTTAGATGCAGTTCATTTCCTTTCCCTTTCATGTGCTTTGCAATGAAATGAACACAAACTTTAAAGAAGATCACCTAATAACACAAACTAGGGTATTGTAGCTCATCTAGTAATTAGGTCCCCAATCTAAGAATGAACAAAAATATGGCAACATTCTGGCGACCTCTTTGGAGTGCTTGCCTACTAAGCATCCTGACCAGCTGTCTGGTAGATCCATTGTGCACAGAGTCAATAAGCCTCAACTGAACTTAGCTTCTTTAGATAACCAATCCTTCTCAACAAAACTACTAACTGCTAGAGAAAACTTCTTTGGCTTATTGCTACTCACACCAAACTGAAAACAACTAGCCATACTAGCCAGCTGAAAAGCATTATGGGCTTTGCATCCAATCACCATGAAAGGCCCACTCCATATGGCATCAAACTTAGTATGCCTCCCTGGTTTGTGTTTTGCTTCATCCCACTTGAGGACCGGATCTCCCTCTTTGAAAACCCTAGGTGTGGCTTTCTTGTCAAAGATTTTCTTCATCTGATCATGATGAGCCTCTATGTTCTCCAGTGCCAGCTTCCTTGTTTCTTCGAGTTCAACAAGCTCAACAAGCCTAGCTTGCATAGCATCTTCTTCCATGAGATCAATTTCTTTGATCAAGCTTAAAGTAGGCAACTCAGTGGACAAAGGAATCCTAGCTTCCCTTCCATATACAAGCATGTAGGTGAGTTACCTGTAGACCTCTTAGGTGTTATTCTATCTGCCCATAGGGCCAACTTTAACTTGTTGTGCCAATCTCTCTAGTTTCCTTCTATAGTCCTCTTGATGATTCTCAGCAAATTCTTATTTGCTGATTCTGCCTGACCATTACCCTGTAGGTAATAGTTAGAAGAGGTACTCAGGAAGATGTTGTGCTTGAGTGCCCATTCTGAAATCTTAGTCCCCAGGAATGCCATAGCATTGTTTGAAATGATAGAATCTGGAGCGCCAAATATGGACACAATGTCTTGATAAAAGTTTAGGATAGAGGTTTCATTTGCTTCCTTCAGTGCTACAGCCTCTATCCATTTGGTAAAATAGTCTGTGGAAGGAAGTATCCACTTGTGTCTAGTACTGGATGGGGGGTTGATAGGTCCAATGAAATCCAATCCCCATTTTGAGAAATTTTGCTCTACCTTGATAGGATGAAGAGGGAGGGCTGCTAACTTTTGCTTTCCAGCAAACAAAGCATAGTTCTTGCATCTCCTTGCTCAATCAAATGCATCCTTGTATAGGCTAGGCCAATAGTACCCAGCTCTCATCACCTTTAGAGCAGTGGTTCTGGCAGCAAAGTGCCCACCAAAACCTCCATCATGAAACTCCTCCAGTACTATGTTTACTTGACTAGTTTCAACACATCTCAATAGGACACCACTATGATCCCTTCTATATAGAACATCATTAATAACAGTAAATAGAATGGTCTGAAGCCTAAAGTACCTTCTTTTACTCCTTCCAAGGTCTTGAGGGCATTGGCTAGTTGAGAGCTAATGCCTCATCTCTATTGTCCATCTTGTGTTCTGTCCTGCATCTTGGTTCATCAAAATGACTTCTTTCTTCTAGTTTAGGTCTGCTACTCCTTCATTGAGCTGCTCACACAGTCCCTTTCCTCTAATCATCTTGGTCACTTTAATCTGAATGTCATACTCCATGACCTTGGTGACCCAACCAGCCCTCTTGTGGCTTAGATCTTTGTTGAGTAAGAAATCTCTTATGCAAGGGTGAGCAACCATCAGGTGCACTGTGTTATTGGACAATAGGTGCCTAAATTTTTTCAAACTCCTCACAATTGCTAGGACATGCTTTTCTACATGAATGTAGTTAACTTCATAGCCATCTAGACCTTGAATATAGAAAGCTACTGGCTGGTCTTGTTTCTCAGCATTTTTTTGGACTAACATTGCAGAGATACTATCATTTTCTCCAAAAGCATACAGTATAAAATCCTTAGAAAAGTTAGGGTTTACCAGAGTAGGAAAAGATGCAATTACTTCCTTGACTTCTTCAAAACATCTTTTACCTTCATTTGTCCAATGGAAGGTTGAGTTCTTCTTCAGCATTTGGGTCATAGGCTTCAGTAGTGCTGCAACATTTGGAATGAACCTTCTCAAGAAGTTGATTCTTCCAAGGAAACTCTATAGTCCTTTCTTGTGAGCTGGCAGGGGTAGTGCCAGGATGTCCTTTACCCTCTCAAAGATCAATGAGTCTCCCTTGTTTAGAAACAATGTACCCCAATAATCTGCCTTCATGGACAACAAAAATGCATTTCTTGGGATTTAGTGAGACTCCAAACTCTCTGCACCTCTCAAAAATATGCTTCAGATGAACCAAGTGATCCTTTGTGTCCTTTGAAAAGACAGTTATATCATCTAGGTAAACTAGAATAAACTTATTCATCAGGCTAGCAAATGCCATCTCCACGGCTTTTTGGAATGTAGCGCCAGCGTTATGTTGGTACTATGAAAAATCTGAAAAGTTTTGAGCCCATAATTAGAAAGTTCTCCAATGGCGAAGTTTGTGCCCTTCAAAAGAATAGTTTAAAGGACCTGAGTTCAAGAGCATGTAATAATAGGCCTGATGAATTTTATGTGATACAACTTGGGGAATGGGTTTAGCACCTTTTGTTTGACATATGTAGTGGGTTCCAGCTCCTAAATTTTAAATTTGAAGTGTTTAAGGAGTAGTCGTTTTGAGGTGCTCACCTAAATCTGCACTTTTGTCCAAGTGTCAAATCACTATAGCAGGTCCTGTTTGTATTTGAATATCTGGCGTCCTATTAGGTTTCATGACCCGCGACTTTGAGGATGTTTAGTATGCAAATCAACAAACCTATGTTTCAATTTTCAAGTCATTTTGAATCCGTTTGATTAGGTTTCGAACCCCTCAAAGTTGGTAGTTTATTATTTTCATGTACCTGTGTAATTATTCAAAGTTCTGGAAGGGCCTATTTAACTGGTTATAACTTTTGACCCTGTGACCCTATTGAGAAATTTCCTTTTGTACTATATTCTAGTGGTCAAATACTCCTTGAGTTTCAATTTTTAGGCCATGATAAATCCATTTGCCCAATTTGCCAATCTGATTCCATTTGTAGTTTCTAACATTTTAATGAGGATCAGTTACACAGTTCAGTCGGAGGCCCTGTTCAGATGACTGAATTAAGTGCCCTGTCATTGATCAAGATGTGTCAGTTATTGCATCGTGTTGTAGGCATAAGAGAGAACGTTCATGCCAATTTTCAGCCTCTCACATGCCCGTTTAACATGTTTGCCAGGGCCTTTCCATTTGCAGATTGTTGAGTTTCTTCAGTAGTGCATAGTTCAGTTTTCTGAGTAGCTCACTTTGGTATCATGACATTTGCGCCTGGTTCGTGGTCAAACATAAGTGAATGGTGTTCAATACTGAAGACATGAAAGTGTACTTGGCTGGAAATTTTTAAGTCTTTGCCAATCCGATTGATCATTTTGCTCAATCAATTCCGAATGCAATTTCTACGAGTCTGATTGTTTCAGTTCATGATGTTTTAACTAGTCAACTTTGGAGATTAATTCTTGATAATCGGTTGGTTACTCAAAGAATCTGATCATAGGCTTGTTGTATACATATGATATTGATCATTTATCTAGGGTCTCATGTCATGAAAGTTTCATTTGATCAGATTGCCAGGTTAGACAAAATGTGTTCAACGATGTTAAAAGTGTGGATAGCATAATTCTCTAAAGTAGCCATTTTCTTAAATTCATATATTTTGAATGGATGATCATCTACAATTGGCGGTTGGTTCATTTTGATCCTTGTATATGAGGCTTCTTCTAGTTTCGGTGGCTCTTCTCCAGCGCATCATTTGATATTTTTCATTCAGCTCCTTCCAAGGTAGTCGACAGTGATTTTCAATTTTTGCTTGACGGCAATTCTAAACGGCATTTTTCAAATTTTAAAATCTCTCGCCTCATTTATTTCTAGGCAAAGCTGTCTAACAGGGTTGTTGTCTATAGTACAAAGTCCGCACTCACCAGGTTTCAACTTCCAATTTTTAGTCTTGCTCAGTGTTTTTAAAAGGCGACTGGAGGCGTTTTATTCAAAATTGCAAACTGGCAAAATGATGGAAATTGAAGTTTTTTAATATCCAGTTGTAGATGCCGGTCATTCTAGATGTTTGTCGAGGCCGGTTGTTTGAGTTCAAAAAATTTTTAGGCCAGACCCGCTTGGTGTCCAGCCCGTCTCATTATTTTAAAGTAGAACTTCGCCCGCTTCATTACATTAGGCCGCTCGTGATTGGTGAGTTTAAGGAGCCAGAAAGGCCTGCAAATATAAGTCCAAAGGAAAAATCAAGTGAGATGTTGATTTTGATGAAATGGCATTAGGGGAAGTATATGAGTTAAAACGAGCTGATCATGATTAGATTGATGGATTTTGTTAAATGGTTTTTAGAACATTTTCATGTCGAGTTTTATGACAAGAGCTCTTCTCAGATTGAAGAAAGAATAACATTGATCATCAAGTCTTTTCATACTGAGAAATAGGATCAAGCATGGTTGCAGGATATGAGAGAAAATTTTCAAATGAATCCATGAGTGAAATTCAATATGTTCACAGCTCTCCATCAACCACATTCATAAAGGGGATTCCTCCAACCTGGCAAGGATTTTTTTTCAACTTTTAGCGAGTGTTTAAGAAATAATATTACCCGGTTGTGAGAAGTCAGATCAATAAAATTGTAAAGTGCACATCATTTATCCAAAGTGTTAAGTGTGCCTTTTAATAAAGGTTATTTACATGAAAATTTGGCACATACTATGGAGTGAAGTATATGGGCACTTTTTCAACGGTGTATAGCTCAACAAAAGAGGACTGCCGGAGGTTTCCTTCTTATGCACCAGCATAGGAAGGTGGAGGCGTGAGTTTTTCCACAAATGCTGCATGCAAGGCAGCTTGCATCCCCTTTTCTCTTCCCCACACACTCGGCCTTGGTGCTTGTAGAGACCTCCAAATGCTGTGCAAGCCTCCTCATGAACCAGATTTTAAAAGAAGTCACATGAATTTTTGTTTCCTGATGCTGCTCACGCACCATCATTCATCTAGCATGTTTCAGAAAGTGAAGAGAATAGGAGACATGGGTGCGTAAGGGTGTTTGATTGCAAAGGGAGGAATGAGACACACAGATCAGGCATAATACACCAAGTTTGAAGACAAATAAAGGAACCGGTGCATACTTTTCTTTCCACCATGCATATGCTTTGTAAAGTTTTCATTTTCTTTCCTTATTATCTCTGTTTGGCTCCCCTTTTCCATGTTGTTTCCATCACACAAGAAACAAGAGATTTGCATGAGCTTGTAAAAAGCTTTCTTCAAGCATCCTTCCCGTCAAATATGTTATTTGCTACAGGGGGTGCGTATGCAGACAGATCTCGCTTCTGGTGTATTGTTTGTTCTTTGTTTTGAATACCGACATGTATCTGGATTCGTAGAGGGAGTTATTTGTTGGCCCCCTCCGTGACATTTGTCACAATAGACACAATAGAGAGTGTGTCTTTGTGCGGGCTGCAGTCATCAAGGCATTGATATAGATGCACAGTCCAAATGAATCATTTGATGAAATTGAGGCACGTTATGTCTGCAAGGAATTAACAGAGCGAATGTTAATGTTGAGAAAATTTTTAAGTTGTGAATGCCAGCGCAAGTGGTGGAAGATGACAGAGTTTTAAGAGCAGCTGGGCGCAAACAATCAGGGCATTCATGAAAGCATAAAGGATACGCATTAGTAGTTGGAGGCTGCAGGCCCAAAGAGAAATGAAGGGGGTTGCCTTGCTTGTAAACATAAATATGCTCAAGGTCTTGCCTTGTGGTGTCCAAGCATAACAATCCATGAAGTAACCAGTGTCCACGCGCCAGGTATGATGGGAGATAAACATAAATGAAGAAATGCATTATGGGGTTTATCCCACATCCATTGTGTTGGGATATTAAGTAGTCTGTTAAAACAAGAAGGCCCGGATGAATGTTCAAGTCAGTGGAAAGGGACTGCGCCTATCTCTTGGCCTTGTGGGTCCGCCTTGGGGCATGTGTGCCAGCTAGGTGTGAGTAACACATAAACTTTGATGAAATGTGTGAATATGCAGGTTTGTTGACACCTCGGGGTGTGCACCCAGATCAACAGTCATCACCATCCGGATGTGCACTGAGATGAAAATGCTCAGAAATTAAGATGGCGCTTTAGCAAGAGCATGCCAAATGTCATGTGGCACCGAAGATGATAAAAGTAGAGGTAGATAGATGGTCTGTTACCTCGAGATGCGTGTTGATCTAGCTGAAGTTGTTATTTCAGAAGGGGAAAGATGCATGGGGCATGTGTGCCAGCTGGGTGTGAGTAACACATAAACTTTGATGAAATGTGTGAATATGCAGGCTTGTTGACACCTCGGGATGTGTGCCCAGATCGACAGACATTGTCATCGGGATGTGCGCTGAGATGAAGATGCTCAAAAATTAAGATGGCACTTTAGCGAGAGCATGCCAAGTGTCACGATGATGATGTGGCTCATGTGATGCAGTCAAACGCCTGGTGGATCCGCGAACCAATCAAAATATGACATGTGGCACGGGAGATGATGAAAGCAGAGGTAGACAGATGGTCAGTTACCTTGAGATGCGTGTTGATCCATCCGATGTCATTATTTCGGTAGGGGAAGATGCACGAAAGTTACCTTTGCGGCTTAGCGATAGAGTGCCATGTGGTGATGAGGTGGATCCACAAACCAATCAGGTGATGCCAAGTGGCATGTGGACCCGTTTCAAAACTTAATGTCTGCATAATATTAAATTCAAATTTCATAAAGTCAACTATATTGAAAAATAAAAAATTTAAATTATAACAGTCTGCTCATGAAAATGCTTCCTCGAGGTTTAGTTTTTGACTGAATTTATCAGCATTATATACTTTCGGAATCAGCTTGGAACAAGGAACGCAATGCTGACATTTATTTTTAGTTCTGACAAAGTGGGTGAGAGCAGTAACAGACTGTGTAATCCGAGGTTAATTTTGAGTAAGGATGAGATATTTTGTAAAAGATGTTTCTGGAATGTAATTGAAATCAAATTTGTTTTGAGATATTTTGATGAGTCTTAGGGTTGACTGAGTTGCCCTAAATGATTTTTTCTTATTGTAGCCTTGTCTCTATAAAAAAAAATTTATGATCATTTAGAGGGGCTAGCTGAAAATTCTTGACACAGGATGCTGAAAAGCTAAGTGTGTATTCTCAGTCCAGATTGTAATATGTTTTGCAAGATGTATCAATACTAGGGAGAAACCCTCTGTATCTTTTGCATATTGTCTATTGTATTACTGAATCAGTTTGTAACACAAGGATTTGAGTCCAAATACTTAATATAGTTTCTCATTCTTGGATCTCTCATTTAGTTGTTAATTCTATGTTTTCCAACTCATTGCATTAGGTTAGTGGTGTATATGTTTTATCTCTCAGCCATGATCTAGGATCAAGTTAAAAGCCTCTGAGTCAAGCGTAGATTTATTTGGTTCAATCACGAAGGATATTTGTAAGTACTGTAAAAGATGTTTAACTGTATTTATGGCTTGGATTATTGGATGAATTTAGTAGTTGTTCTTGTATTTCATGTCTGCTTCAGCTATGATGCCCAATGGATAAGCACTGATCATAAGTTACTATCCCCTATGCTATTACATGTTTGGCAGGATTGTTTACATTCTGTAAGAAAATATTAAATCATTACCAGTCTTTATTTTTATTTACATTTATCAGTTGTTCTACCTAGTGATGGAGAGTCAATGAACAATGGGTTGTTGTTTAGTACTTTCTCGCTGTCATCTGTTGTAAGATCCAGTATTGAATAAAGAACAAAGTTAAATCTATTGGATCAAGTGTACCCACCTTGGTTTTGCAGAGCCAGAAGTGAAGAGGGCAGTCTTGTCCCTATAGTTGGTCCAATTGCTTATAGATTGCTCATATTTGGAACTAACCACTCCTTAACATCCATCATAAGCATATTGGTATCTCATGGAGTGTAAAATCATATCTAGGAACCAACAAAATGGTGATTCTGTCGGGGATATGTTCAGTAAATCTTGAATAATGCGGGTATGAGTAGAGCTAGACTCTTTGCCGGCTTATTCTTTATCCAGTGGTTTCCATTGATGTAAAGAGTCAGTTTTAAAATTTTTGATATTATCTCACCAAGTTGTGAGTGGGAACTCTGAGATCCTCTGTTTGATCAGTGCGTGATTAAAGTAAAAAATGATGTATTTTCAGTCCTGATAAATGGTTTATATACCTTGTTGAAGTTTTGTAGTGTTGGTGGAAAGAAATACAAAAAGAGTTTTCAGTGGTTAAAGTGTTTGTCCTCTTCAAGGAGGTGGCGGCTCTACAATTGTTTTCAGCGAAGCAAGCTTCAGATTCAAAGGCTTTCCATTCAGCAAGTTGAGTTTCAAATTCAACACTTCTAGGTATTTTGATCTTTATGTATTTCTCCATAAGTTCAGTTGTGAAGTATTTTGTTCCCTATTAAGTGATTCAACACTGGTAAGAAGGGAAGAGTAACATATCGAACAGTTTCATGTTTCCATGTTGAATATCTTTTCATGAAACTTTAAATTTACTGTCATAGAGTTTTAAATGGTTTGGTATGCCTCTTGTAAGGACAAAATAAGATGAATAGTTCTCATCTTGTTTCAAATCAAATGGATAACTAGCAAAGGAACCAGACTGGAAGGTTTTTTTTCAGTAGGCTGGATGGAGCTCTAAGTTATGATCATGTTCATCGATCCCCAAATTCTTTCCCTAGTGAGCTCATTGATTTAATTTCAATCTTTGATGATTAGTCTGATTCAACACTTAAACATGTTCTAGCATTCTTTAGATTTGTTGTAAAATATCAGATTTATGAGGAAGATGTCAGCATGATGTTTTTTGGGAGATCCCTCAAAGGGGTTGCAGCTGATTGGTATTTAAGTTTACCCCCAAAATGCATCTCCTTATTGACCGATTTCAAGTGGTTTTTCTTAGAAGAGTTTGCTGATGATGATGAATGGGATAAGTTGCAAAATGATTATCCACAAAGAAAGAATACAAATAGTATTTCAAAATAGCTCATGATTAATGATGAAAATGTTTCTCAGAATGATAAAGTTGTGTCAGAAGGACATTCAGATTATAGTAGTGATAAAAAATAAAAATCATTGTATGCAAGGTCTTCTACTTGTTCAGAGATGTCTAAATTTGAAATTGAAAGTGATTTGAGTGAAGACTTTGATGAAGATACCAACGATGAATTGCTTCCGGACTTATGTGAACCAGTGCTAAAAAATCAAGACATCATTTCTCATGATTCTAAAATTGAAATCAGTCATGATTTTGTACCAAGTAAAGAAGTATGTTATTCTACTAGCAAAAGTGATGAGGATTCTGATATTGATTATGAAAGTAATTCTGGTCATAAAGATGTGATGCATATAGATGGGTCAAGCTCTCCTTTTCTCAATAGTGATGAGATCTCTGACTTGTTGACAGCTGAATGTAAAAAGTGTACACATTTGTCTCATCAACAAATGTTAGGCCCTGCTGATTTTGTAATTGACCGAATCTCTTCTTCACAAAGTAATGAGAAAGTTAAGCTTGATGACTGCAACTACTGGACTGAATTACAATATTTCTCTTCTCAGCCGGTTAACAAAGATAAAGAAGACCATGAGAGTGTGTTGTCCTATCATAAAGATCCTGATGATGAACAAGTTCCTTTTTCAGTTTCTTTCCTTTCCTTTGATGGATGTCATGATGATGATTGTGACAACGTTAAGGACAGTAAATTTCTTGGTAAAAATGATGGTACAAATCAGTTGCCCTTGTGTCATGATGTTTGTGAAAAAGGTTTGCACTTGGTTCACGATTCAGATTGTGAGTACCTCTTAGAGGAAACAAGTCACTTGATGGCTGAATTATCCTATACAGATAAGTCTGAGGATCCATTTCATTTTCAGCCGGGTTAGTTTTTAGCAATACATGATGGTCATTATAGCTTATCTTTTGATGTACTGATAGATAGACCTTATATCTTTAGTCAACATCAAGAAGAGATAATATATGTTCTATATTTTTTGGAATATGAATATGAGATTGGTTGTGATAGGAAGAGTTTGGGTTATGATAAATACATGATTACCTTTCAGCTCAAAAAATTTCATATATGTTGGCAGCATGTTTGTCAAAAGTCTTTTAAGTGGCTGGTCTCATATATGGATCAGAATCATATTTTTGACAGAGGAAAGGGATGATTTCAGTTTTGAGGCTTTGAGCCTTTGCAAGTAATGTATATTTTGTATAGTTGCTTTCTTTCAGTTGTCTGGTGTGTTTCTTTCAGCAAGCTTCCCGGTTTTTGATAAAGAGAAAATGGTCATTTTTCAATTTTGGGGTGGTCTACTAAACCAAAGATTCTTGAATTCTCTGCCTACCCACGGGGGGCATGCATCCCCAATCAAAGCCACTGTTCGTACTATGAAAAATCTGAAAAGTTTTGAGCCCATAATCAGAAAGTTCTCCAATGGCAAAGTTTGTGCCCTTCAAAAGAACAGTTTAAAGGACCTGAGTTCAACAGCATGTAATAATAGGCCTGATGAATTTCATGTGATACAGCTTGGGGAATGGGTTCAGCACCTTTTGTTTGACATATGCAGTGGGTTCCAGCTCCTAAATTTTAAATCTGGAGTGTTTAAGGAGTAGTCATTTTGAGGTGCTCACCTGAATATGCACTTTTGTCTAAGTGTCAAATCACTGTAGCAGGTCTCGTTTGTATTTGAACATCTAGTGTCTTGTTAGGTTTCATAACCTGCCACTTTGAGGATGTTTAGTATGCATATCAAAAAACTTATGTTTCAATTTTTAAGTCATTTCGAATCCATTTGATTAGGTTTCAAACCCCTCAAACTTGGTAGTTTATTATTTTCATGTACCTGTGTAATTGTTCAGAGTTCTAGAAGGGCCTATTTAACTCATTATAACTTTTGACCCTGTGACCCTATTGAAAATTTTTCATTTGTTCTATATTCTAGTGGTAAAATACTCCTTGTGTTTCAATTTTTAGGCCATGATAAATCCATTTGCCCAATTTGTCAATCTGATTCCGTTTGCAGTTTCTAACATTTTAATGATGATGAGTTAAATAGTTCAGTCGGAGGCCCTGTTCGGATGAGTGCATTAAGTGCCCTGTCATTGATCAAGATGTGCCAATTGTTGCATCGTGTTGTAGGCATAAGAGAGAATGTTCATGCAAATTTTGAGCCTCTCACATGCCCGTTTGACATGTTTGTCAGGGCCTTTCTGTTTGCAGATTGTTGAGTTTCTTCAGCAGTGCATAGTTCAATTTTTTGAGTAGCTCACTTTGGTATCATGACATTTGCGCCCAGTTCGTGGTCAAACATAAGTGAATGGTCTTCAATATTGAAGACATGAAATTGTACTTGCCTAGAAATTTTCAAGTCTTTGCCAATCCGATTGATCATTTTGCTCGATCAATTCCGAGTGCAATTTCTACGATTTTGATTGTTTCAGTTCAAGATGTTTTAACTAGTCAACTTTGGAGATTATTCTTGATAATCGGTTGGTTACTCAAAGAATCTGATCATAGGCTTGTTTTATACATATGATATTGATCATTTATCCAGGGTCTCATGTCATGAAAGTTCCATTTGATCGGATTGCCATGTCAAACAAAATGTGTTTAACGATGTTAAAAGTGTGGATAGCATAATTCTCTAAAGTAGCCATTTTCTTAAATTCGTAGCTTTTGAACGGATGATCATCTCCAGTTAGCAGTTAGTTCATTTTGATCCTTGTATATGAGGCTTCTTCTAGTTTCAGTGGCTCTTCTCCAGCACATCGTTTGATATTTTTCATTCAGCTCCTTCCGAGGCAGTCGACAGTGATTTTCAATTTTTGCTTGCCGGCAATTCTGAACGACACTTTTCAAATTTTAAAATGTCTCACCTCATTCATTTCTAGGTGAAGCCGTCTGACAAGGTTGTTGTCTATAGTACAAAGTCCGCACTCGCCAGGTTTCAACTTCCAGTTTTTAGTTTTGCTTAGTGTTTTTAAAAGGCAACTGGAGACATTTTATTCAAAATTGCCGACTGGCAAAATGATGGAAATTGAAGTTTTTTAATATCGAGTTGCAGATGCCGATCGTTCTGGATGTTTCTCGAGGCTGGTTGTTTGAGTTCAAAAAAATTTTAGGCCGGACTCGCTTGGGGTCCTGCCGGCCTCATTATTTTAAAGTAAAACTTCGCCCGCTTCATTACATTAGGCCGCTCGCGATTGGTGAGTTTAAGGAGCCAAGAAGGCCTACAAATATAAGTCCAAAGGAAGAATCAAGTGAGATGTTGATTTTGATGAAATGGCATTAGGGGAAGTATATGGGGCATGTCCACCAGCTGGGCATGAGTACCACACAAATTTTGATGAAATGTGTGAATATGCAGGCTTGTTGACACCTCGGGTTGTGCACCCAGATCGACGGACATCGCCAAAGCGCTGAGATGAAGATGCTCAGAAATTAAGATGGTGCTTTAGCGAGAGCATGCCAAGTGTCACGATGATGACGTGGCTCATGTGATACAGTCAAAGTCCTGGTGGATCCGCTAACCAATCAAAATATGACATGTGGCACTAGAGATGACGAAGCAGAGGTAGACAGATGGTCGGCTACCTCGAGATGCATGTCAATCTGATGGACGTCATTATTCCGAAAGGGGAAAGATGCACGAAAGTTACCTTGGCGGATTAGCGACAGAGTGCCATGTGGTGATGAGGTGGATCCGCAAACCAATCAGGTGATGCCAAGTGGCATGTGGGCCCATTTCGAAACTTAATGTCTACATAATATTAAATTCGAATTTGATAAAGTCAACTATATTGAAAAATAAAAAATTTAAATGATAACAGTCTACTCATGAAAATGCTTCCTAGAGGCTTATTTTTTAACCGAATATATCAGTATTATATATTTTCGGAATCAGCTCGGAACGAGGAACACAATGGTGACATTAATTTTCAGTTCTAACAAAGTGGGTGAGAGCAGTAATAGACTATGTAATTTGAGGTCAATTTTGAGTAAGGATCAGATATTTTGTAAAAGATGTTTCTGGAATGTAATTGAAATTAGATTTGTTTTGAGATATTTTTACGAGTCTTAAGGTTGATTGAGTTGCCCTAAAAATACCCTAAATGATCTTTTCTTATTGTATCCTTGTCTCTATAAAAAAAAATTTATGATCATTTAGAGGGGCTGGATGGAAATTCTTGACATAGGAAGCTGAAAAGCTAAGTGTGTATCCTCAGTCGAGATTGTAATATGTTTTGCGATATGTATCAATACTAGGGAGAAACCCTCTGTATCTTTTGCATATTGTCTATGGTATTAATTTATCAGTTTGTAACACAAGGATTTGAGTCCAAATACTTAATATAGTTTCTCATTCTTGGATCTCTCCTTTAGTTGTTCTTGATGAATTCTGAGTTTTCCAACTCATTGCATTAGGTTACTGCTGTATATGTTTTCCTTTTGTGCTGATGATGCTGGTTATGAGGCTGATAGTGAATTTAGTAGATGTCAAGATGTTGAGGAAGAGTCTACAGTTGATAGTGTTTTCGATAAGTTTGTAGGTCTTTCTTTCTATCAGCTTAAGAGAACAGTCTTTTTGACTCAGTATAAGAAATATTTTTGCCAACAATAAAGAGAAGAATATGATGTAGATGAAAGTTCCCGCAGCAATGACTTTGCACAAGATAACTTTAGCCAAGAGTTTGCAGCCCCTATTCCAGACAAAAGGGAAACTTGCACCATCAATCAAGAAACCAAGGAAAATGAAAATGAAATCCCATTTATATTGAACAGTGATGAAATCTAAGATCTCTTAGAAGCTAATTTTTAGAGATTGGATACTTTGCAAGGACATAAAACATATAAGTGTAAGGATTATAAGAATGTCATGTATGATGAGTATGAAGATTCACATGCCGGTATAGATTCAGATTTTGATGAGCTTAGTGTCAGAGATTATTGTGTAAATCAAGATACTGTAGAGGAAGGTAATAAATATGAATGTGACTTCTCAACCCTACTATGTGTGTGAGTTTGTGACCTGCAACACAACACTTCAATAAGATAATAACATCACTTGTTAGAGGAAAATGAAGATTGAATTGAAAATGCTAACAAGCAAAAGCATCCTATTGCTCTCTAATTAATGTGAGTATGAAATAGGGGTTAGTTGTTCTCAGATTTAACAATCTACACTAAAATGAGAGATTCAAAGTGCATGTCAACAACTTAAATGAGAACATGAAATCCTAATTCCTTCCATTAAAACCCAAATTGAAGTGTTTTCTACTTAATAAAAGCTTGAAATCATGGAAAACAACTATCAATCCAAGCATTAGTTCACAAATTCTCCAAAGTATGAGAGTTCATAATCATGGATCATGAAGCCTCAAATCCATGAGCAAATGAGAGTTTAAACATTAAAATTGGAAGCAATTAGCAATGTGTCAAAAGAAGCCTTTCAAAACCTAAGGAGCTAGAAGAAGAAGAGAAAACCTTTGAAAGCTCTCTTTTATAAGATTTGGAAGAGAATCAGTGGTCGAGATGTATCCATGAGGAGTGGTTGAGATGTATCTTGGCTTGATCCTTGATCCATGTGCAAGCCTCCTTGTTTTAAGTTGTGTTTGTTATGATTGTTTGATTTAGGAGATATTTATGCATTTGCCATAATGAATAACTCTAACCTTTACTTTTGATGGGGTTTAAGTAATTAAATAGGCCTAGAGCTAATAACCTTGATTTTTGCTTGAACTTTGGTGATAAATGCTTGATTTAGAAATTGATGGGGTTTAATGAATTTTTGAGAATTTATACTAATAATCAGAGATCAAATTAGCATAATTAAGGTTACATACCAATTTAAGGGCAAATAGGGCCCTAGGTTATGTTAGCCCAATTTTAGGTGATTACTTTTGCGCCTCTTTGAATTGCTTTGCGGATAGAACAGGAATTCAAAGAAAATCTTATTCAAAGCGTGATTTAGGAGATTTACCGAGTAGTGAGAACTACTTTGAAATTGAGAATTCTGAGATTGATTGAACGAGATCCTTCTTGGTTTCTAAAAAGTTGTCAATTCTGAACTTGATTGAACACAAACTGACAATATCGATTCCGAGCTTGATTGAACGAAAATCGATAAAAGAATTTCGAGCTTGATTGAACGAATTCTTCCTTGATTTCCAAAAAGCTGTCAATTCTGAACTTGATTGAACGCAAACTGACAATACCGATTCCGAGCTTGATTGAATGAAAATCGATAAAAGAATTCTGAGCTTGATTGAATGAATTCTTGCTTGATTTAGAAACTATCAATTTTGAGCTTGATTGAATAGGAATTGATGATACCGACTCTGAGCATGATTGAATGAAGGTCAATATGAAATTTGAAAAGAATTTTTAGTTGAAAATAACAGTCTCAGCTTGATTGAAGAGAACTGTCATGCCCCTGGTGTTGAAGAATTTGATTCAAAGCATTAGATTTTGGTATGATTATGCCCCCTCGGGACTGAAAGTGGAACGAATTGGAATGAACGAATTAGTTTCAATCATTACAGTGATTGAATTGACCTCAGGTCAAGCATAGATCGATTAGAAAGAATTTTCAAGTTGTTTAGATTGATTAAAGTGCCCCAGAAGCACTATTTGACCAATTTTGACCAAGAATTTGAGAAAATTAACCAAGCTTGACCTGTGTTGAAATAATATCCCAGCATATAAATCTGATTTGCCTTGCCCATTGCATCATTTTCGCACCATTTTTCCCTTGTTTGACCACACTCTGACCAGTTTGACTTGTGCCCTTTTGGATATTAACTTTTCTATGTAACTTTGTTTTTACGGCATTGAGATGATAAAAATTACCTGTTTCAATTTCGGTCCCGAGATTAGTCCTTTGTGATGTCTAATGAAGAAAGTCCCTTAAGGCCCCGGGGCTCCCATGAGGCTTAAATAGGCCAAAAATTGACTTTTTACTATACATTTTCACTTTTACCCCTTAGAAATTCACGAAGCTCTGAGCAGACATGGTGTTCCCTGCAAAGAAGCATCGATTTGAGAGGGCTAGATGACATGACCACCCAGGACATTATGAGGCACCTGTGAGTATTCGATAAATGAATCTTTTCAATTTGAAAATTTTCAATTTCATGCATTTCTATGCATTTTATAGGCCAACTAGTGTTGTGTCGCATCCCGTATATGGGATCGCATCATGTCAAAATCGTGTCACCTCTCGGATTCTGGATCGCATCCGGTATTTCTTGGATCGCACCCCAGCGGGTCGCGTCTAGTAAAATTCAAATGTTTTCAGCCAAAGTTTAGGACAGGTTCGCATACGATATACCAGATCGCACCCCGTATTTCATGGATCACACCATGTATTTCTTGGGTCGCATTTAGTTTTAGGGTCGCATACGAGGTTTCTTGAATCGCATCCGGGATTTCAAAATCGCATCCAATTTTTTTTATTTCTGAGTTCAGTTAACTTGTCCTTCTAATCTGTTTGAGCATTTTTGCATCAACTGTCGTTGGTCTAACTCTGACATAGTGCCCCTATTTTCTATTATGTAGATCAATTTCTCGATTATATCCTTTAGATCACCACAACCGGCCCAGGTGTTCTCTCTTTGGGATCAGTTGAGTGATGCTAAGCAACAGATCGTATGACGTTATGATTTATGGAGCTTAGCCAATTTACCTCACATTTAGGTAAATCGAGGTCTTCTCACAGCGCTGGCGGAGTGATAGCATTTAGAGCACAACACCTTCCATTTACCGACTAGTGAGGTGACGATCACCCCTGAGGACATGTGGAGGATTCTGCATGTATATGTGATGGGACACCACATTGAGTATGAGGCCTCTGGACCTATAGCGATTGTTGATGCTAGGAGACTCTTTAGAGATGATACGATTGACAGTCATTATTTGTGTTGGGACCACATGGTCGCCAACTATGCCCCTGTTCTTGTATATCTAGCTAGTTTGATAGGAGGCATCATGATGCCAGATAGGGGCCAGCATGGTTTCATGTGCGGCTGGTCCCATGTTATAGGGCAGATGATTCAGACTCCTGGGAGGTATGCCTGGGGTAGCTGCATACTAGCTCACCTATTTTGTGAGTTACATGAGGTAGTTTATCAGTATTCCCGCTCTATGACTGTAGGGAGCATTGTATTACAGATCTGAGCATGGGAGCACATCCCTGTGACTCACCCTATTGCTGATAGGCACCACGACGCTGGGTTTCCATATATTTACATGTATTGAGGATTCATTTAGCATCCCCACCTAGGCAAGTTAGATTACTGACACCGTCTATTGGATGATGTGACTGAGGTAGATTGGTGACCGTACTATGATTGTGAGGCTTGGCCTTCACATGTCAAGCATGTTAGGCCATTTTTCCAGTCATTGCAAAATCTTTTAAAATGGCCTTTTCTCTGTAAATTTTGAGGTTGCCCTGCTCGACCTACAGTCACAGTTTTGCTGTGCATTGAAGATCCTTACTGTTTCATGTTGTGCATGTCTTGCCTTGTGCTTTTCAGTGTTGTCGCCTTGCTTCAGCCCATGTCATGCCTCCTACTTTGCAAAACCTAGAAAGATTTTCAATTTCTAAGGTCTGCGAAAAACATTTTTATAAAATTCTGCCACAGTGTCAAAAACCTGCAGTGTTTTCGAAAACCCGTGTTGTTTTCAGCTTCCCTGTTACCTTTCGGTATGTCATTATTCCTGTGTGTTTTCAATCTTTTGCCAAAAGCTTGTGTTGTTTTCGACCCTTTGCCTTAAGCTTTGGTGCACTTGTCTTTTAGTGCCGAAAACTTTGTGTGTTTTTGACTTTGTCCTAACTGCGCAAGTCCGACGTGGGTGGTGGGTCCAGACTCTTTCTTATTGGTTGTCGCATGGCCGCATGTCAAACTTTTTTCACATGCGATCATGTGACCGCTTGCCACCTAGCTGTGTGGGTCCCGGTCTTGTTCAGTTGCCTGGCGGTCTTGTTTTCCTTAGTGCACAAGTGCGATGTGACGTGGGACCTGGTTTTCAGATTAGGTAGAGGGTCCTAACATGTTCGAGTATCAAAATTTATCGTTAAAGTGCAAAGGATTTGTCAAGGCTATGCACTTTTGTGACAACCATTCGATCCTCTAAAAGGTAAGGCTCATGTCCGATTGGTCCATGTGTTGGTGACTTTTCAGACTTGTCAGCGGGGCCCAGTGTCAGAGATAAAGGCATCTACGGTCAGTGTGTGATTGTATGGAATATTCTCACCCCATGCGATCATGCACCCACCATCTGATTAGGTGCCGATGGGTGTGTTCATTGTGGGCCCGCTGTCAGAAGTGGTCATGTGGCAGCTTGTGATTGGTTGTCGCATGGTTGCATAGCTCAGTTTTTGGCTATGTGATCATGCGACCGCTTGCCACATGTCCCTGGGGTCCATCGACAGAGTGGTGTTGGTTGTGGTTTGGTGGCATGACATGTGGCAGTGTTTTATTGGCTGGCGAGTGGTGATCAAGCGGTCTCATCACCTTGTCACATGATCACAAGGGCCATTTTCATGGCTTGCGATCATGTGACAAATCAGTTGCGGTACCGGTTGCGGTGCCGGTTGTGGTGCCGGTTAAGGTTCGTGGGCTGTCGCATGTTCGCATAGCCCATTTTTAGGCTATGCAATCATGCGACAGGGTGCCACGTGTGTTGGGGTTCATTTGCGGCTGTTTGGTGGGCTCTGTGTGGTGGTGTCATGGTAGTTTCTGATTGGTCCCTGCTGGTGGGATGTTATGGATTTGGAATGCGAGCGTAGGTGGGGATTCTTGGTGATGTTTTGACAGCCGGCGGGGTGCAAGGTAGCGGCTTGTCGCATGTTCATGTGAGCCAATTTCTTGGCTTGCGAACATGCGACAAACCCTGTTGTAGCAGTGGTCTAGCGTTGGCAGTTAAGAGAAGGTAGTGGGAAGTCACGTGCCGCATGTTTGCATAACCCATTTCTGGGTTATGCGATCATGCGACCAAACATAAATTGTAACCCGTTTATTATTGTGGTGAGTTATGACTGCGCAGTTGCGCGACTGAGGGCGAATGGTTAAGAAACTTAATGCCCGCGAAGTGTTGGTGACCATTTGAACTTGCTGAGAGTCTTTTGCGATAGGGGGTAACAAAATTGAATGCTTTGGTGGCTAGATTTGATTGGTTTGGTGGTGCTTGTTGCAGTGGCTTGACCCCTATCGTGTCTATGTTTATTCCTCGGTGGGGTTAGGTGATTTTGAAATTTTGATTTTGAAATGATTGTATGCTTGCATTGTAACCCTGGTATAAAGGGATTTGTGTGATCATTTTTAGGGGCATTGGGAGTTAGGTATTCAATCTTTTTCGGTTGTGAGTCCTCTACCCAGTCTGAATTGTAATGCTCTGATTTAGCTTTTGTCAATAATTGAGAGGAACTAGCAGGACTAAGTTGTAGTTTGCAGGCTTGTTTGCTTAGATGGATTGTATGCACTTAAGGTTTCTTCAAACTTAATATAGATATATGACTCTTATCTCTCCTCTGTGTCACTATAGATAGATTTTGAGTTTTCTAGCTCACTGCATGTTTATCCATGTATATGTCTTCATTTTTCAGTTCTAATCCAAGATTAGATTAAATGATGCTCTAAATGAGACATAAGTCTATCTCTTATCTATGTGAGGATTGCATATAAGTAGTAAAGGAGATTATAGATGTGTTTATGGCTTTGAATCTCAGACATAATGCTGGTATGTGTGTGTGATCTATGTAAGAAAATTTTTCCAATGGATGAGGCACTGGCTTAGATGAGTATTTCCTTGTTGACATATCCTGACTTAGATTGTTATGATTCAAACATATAAGATTAAGAACCATTCCTAGATTTCCAGTATTTGGTTGTATGAGGTCCTATCCCATAGTGATGAGGGGTCAATGAATGTGTGGTTGTCATTTATACCCTCTTACTATCCAGTCATCTATTATATGAACCTAGTTCTTGGTGTATGAAGTCTATTTTATACTAGGTTAGGTGCACCTGCCTTGGTTTTGTAGAGCAAGAAGCAGAAGAGGGCAGTCTTGTCCCTACAGTTGGTCCAGTTACCCTAAGACCTTTTTCTATTTTGGAGCTAACCGTTCGTAAAATCCTCTGAGGGTATACTGGCAGCCTATTAGAGCATAAGCATCATTTTGGACATCAACAAGATGGCGACTCTGCTGGGGAATGTTATTCATGCCTATCCAAACAAGTAGGTCATCATTGGAAAATAGGGTTATCCTTGTCCCTTGTCTCTTTAACTCATTGGAGCATTTTCTGAAGTCAAGAAATTTCATTGTAATATTCCCAATGCACTTGGGTGGCGAGTCAAAAATCTTGGTAGCAGTACTGATTAGTGATTTGTTTTGCAAAGATGAGTTATAGAGGTTCCAGATCTCAGAGAAAGAAGCCTCTTGAAGACATAATGGAAGAAGGCATTCTAGGGACTTTTGGGCCTAGTCAGACAAGGGGAGAAAAGAAAAGAAGAGGTGTTTCTTAGACTTGGAGAAACAAGAAAGATACCAAACAAGAAATCCAAGCCAGGCCTAGTCAGGAAGAAAATAATTCAGAGTATGAAGAGGCTGTTGACTTGGGATTGAAATAGTATGAGGAAGAGTTTCAAGTGGGAGATGATGAGTCAGACACCACACTCCCTGAATCATAAGAGATCTTTGAAGAGGTTTATGAACTAGAGAGAAGAGTTTAGGAACAACTTGCCATTAGGCAGTAGAGAGAAAAGGATAAAGAGGATAAAGTAAGACAAGCCATGATGAGGGCTGATCAGCTAAAGAGGCAATTACTAGATTTGGAGGCAATTAATTCTGTCCCAAAGCCTGAGAGGGTAGAGGAATAGCCTATTGTATAAAGGACACATGAGGAAACTAGGCCAAAGGATAAAGGAAAGCAGAAGGCCATTGGAGTTCAAATCAATGAACAAGTTGTTGTTGATAGAACATCAGATCCAGGACTGAGATTAGATTCAGACCTTGAGATAGCAAGAAGGAAGAAAGAGATATTGGACAAAGAACTAGAGAAAGCTGGGTTGGAGGCTTCTACTACAGAAATTAGGAAAAAGATTGATTTTCTCAAGCATACTTCAGGACCTTCACATGTTGCTGCTTCCTTCTTAGGGCAAGGTGGAAATCAGGGTAATAATGCAGCTCAAGCAAATGGTGTACCGGGTGCTGCTAGGGTTCCTGATGGTTCAAACACAAGAACATCTACATCTCAAAGAATGTATCCACTGCATGGAGCTCCTATTCATGAAAGGTAAAAACAACTTACCTTCTTTGGTATTCCTAGCTATCCTAATGTAATCCCTGATGAGATTAGAAAAAAACTTCCTAAATTTACTGGAAATAATGTCGTCACATGTGAAGAACATCTAAAAAATTTCATAGATGTAATAGATGGTTACAATATAGAGCCCGATGATGTTATAATGAAGCTATTTGTGCAATCCCTAATTGAGGATGCTAGGGATTGGTTTAGAGGGTTACCCCATGCTAGTATAGGGTCATGGAATGAATTCAAAAATTGTTTTAAGGAACATTATGGAGATAAAACAAATGAGGTTTTTATCTTGAATGAATTCAATAACATAAAAAAAAATCAGAATGAAGAGGTCCTTGAATTCAACATAAGGTTCCAAAAGGCTATGCATAGGCTCTTGCAGGTTATCAGATTAGATGACAAGGTATGTCTTGTGACATACTTGAATGTCTTTGATGCAAAGATGGGATATCTCTTGAGGGATGAGAACCCTAGAAGTCTTGGGGAGGCTTACAAATTGTCTATCAACATAGAGAACAATAGAAGAATATCTGGAAAGATAGGAAGAAGAGATGATTGCAGGCCTCAAATGCAGAGTAAGAAAGAAATGGGAAGGTCTGCTGACTCTAAATCCAAAGAGGATAACAATCTAAAATAGATTTTAAAGGCTTTGAAGGTTTAAATCCTGGAGAAAAAGGAAACAATAGGGCTATGACTATGGAGAGGTCAGCTCCAAACAACTTTAGCAGACAACCAAGGATGTAGAATTACCCTTACAATACCCAATGGAAAGATGGCAAGCCCATTCTCCCAACCAAGCAAGAAAGGCCCGACGGAAGGATCCTTGATCCTTTGCATAGAAATTCAATGAACATGACTGATGATATTCCATGGTGTGCTACTTGTCAGTCTCCTCATAGTTCAGAGCATTGTGTTATTGCTTTAAACTTACAAGAGAACCAAGGTGAGGAGCAGTATGATAAGGAAGGATGTGGTATGACTTCTTCACATGCGTGGGATGAAGTTGACTCTACTAATGATGAAAAAGAAGAGTTTGATGATGTTGGATGTGGTGCAGTAAGGGGTGAGGAGCAAGTTTCTTTAAGAAGACCATCAGATGAAGAAATTTCTCAAATCACTGCAGACATGGTCACTCAAGCTAGAAGCAATTACAATTTGAGAAATAGGATAGTTGGAAATGCAGCTGGTAAACCGGGCAGTATGTTCATTAAGAGGATAGAAAATAATGTACAAAAACATGAAGAAAAGGGAAAGGGTGCTTGTGTTTCTGACCAAGTGAAGGTAAAAAATAAAATTATGCCTGTTATAGCACCTAGGAACAAAGAAAAGACATCAGATGTTGTTGTTCCTACCTTTCAGAAGGGAGAGGAATCCTCTCTCAAGGACAAATCTGATTTCACAAAAGATAAAGTTGTCACTATTTTTGATGAAGACATGAATAGCCAGAAGTATGTTCCAATAGATATGTCTAAGTTGCTTTCACAGATCACTGTCAAGGTTCCACTTTTGGAAATGATGCGAATAGAAGAACACAAGGTCAAGGCCTTGAATTGGGTAAATGGTGTTTCTTCTACAGGAATCCAAGAAATGAATAGAAATGACAAGCATGTGGCTTCCTTGGAAGACACACCTGACAGTAAGAGTGAAGAAATTGTTTCTAAGATCCCTCAGATCTTCTTGGATACAAATATTGTAAACAGTGCATCAGGGACAGTTGATCCTTTCTTTTTGTCCCTTGTAATTGATGGTAAAATATTAAAGAATTGCATGATCAATTCTGGAGCATCAAACACTATCATGCTTGCAAAGATCATGAAATCATTAGGACTAAAGGTTGATACACCTCATGGGACATGCTGAGCTATGGACTCAAGAGAAGTGCCAGTTATTGGTACCATCAAGGCTTTGCCTTATAAATTAGCTACATTTCCTAACAAGTAGTTGACTATGAGTGTTCTTGTAGTTGACATTCCTCCTCAATATGGAATGTTGTTATCTAGAAAGTGGAGTGCCTCTATGGGAGGAAGTATTCAATGTGACCTATCTTTTGCCACTTTTGACATTGAAGGAGAGAAGGTGAAGGTATCAAGGGAAGCTAGAACTCCACACATGATTGAGGAGAGTGAAAAGGATAGCATGAATTTTTTTGTTGACACTGACATTGGTTCATTCCAGGTTCAAAGGAAAGAGATGCAGGAGAAGGTCAGGCCTATCCTTTTGGCTGATGATGAGATTAACATGGCAGAGGGTAATGTCTTATGGACATTATATTTTGATGGAGCAAGTTCTAGAGAAGGTGTTGGAGTAGGAGTGTTGTTGGTATCCTCGAGTGGTAAGACTTTTAAGTTTTCTTTCACTCTCTTGTTTTCTTGCACAAACAATGTTGTAGAGTATGAAGCCCTATTGATTGGTTTGAGATAAGCATCAAAACATGGGATCAAACATCTTAGGGTGATTGGTGATTTTGAGTTAATAGTTTCTCAAATTAGATCAAAATATGCATCTAAGAATTAAAGGATGAAACAATATAGGAATGTTGTATGGGATGAAATTGAATGTTTCAGTGCCTTTGGGATTGATTGGGTGGATAGAAGCCAAAATAGGATGGAAGATTTACTAGCAAACATAGCCTTAAGGCCAAAGGATGTTACCTTTGTAGGGATATCCAAAATTGAGTGTAAGTCCAGGCCTTCTATCCCGAATAATGTTGAGAATTAGAAAATATTTTCTGATGATCAAGACATTTTGAGGTTCTTGCAGTGTGAATCTCATTTTGATGGTCAGGAGATGGATTTCAGTACCTATGTTGACATCAGAAATGGAAAGGAAAGTGTCCTAGGGAAGGAAGTTCTACAATTGAAGTCAAATAGGATCCCAAGGGGATTGGTTGCTCTTGAGAGAGCATTTGATGATAAAGAGAGGGCTTGTGTAGCTAGACTTGATGACAGGGTAAGTGATTTGGAGGAAGTAAATCTGGGGACAGGCCAAGAACCAAAGAACGTTTACATGGGTAAATGTTTATCTCAAAGAACTAGAAGAAATCTGATTTATCTTCTCAAAAAATTCAGACATGTCTTTGCATGGTCTTATGAAGAATTGAAGTCATATAGAGAAGATCTCTTTCAACATGAGATACCATTAAAGGAAGGAGCTAAACCCTTTAGGCAGAAATTAAGGCCTGTGAACCCTACTTTGGCACCAAATATGCAAGATGAACTCAAAAAGATGATGGATGCTGGTATTATAAAGCCTGTCAGGCATTCTACTTGGGTGTCAAACTTGGTTCCAGTTAGAAAAGAGAATGGTGACATTAGGCTGTGTGTTGATTTTACAAATCTGAATGTCAATTCTTTGAAAGACAACTATGGTCTCCCTAATATGGAAAATATGCTGCAGAGAGTCACAAGGTTAGAGTTAATGTCCATGATGGATGGTTTCTCTGGTTATAATCAGGTCATGGTCAAGGAGTCAAAACAATTCAAGACTACATTCACCACTCCTTGGGGAACATATGTTTATGTTAGGATGCCATTTGGCTTGACAAATGCAGGAGAAAATTTTCAGAGGGCTATGTATGTAGCTTTTGCTGATTTCATAAACAAGTTTTTAGTGGTAAACCATTATGATCTTACAGCATATTCAGAGAAGGAGGATCAGCATTGTGAACACCTTGAAAAGATTTTCCTCAGAGCTTTGGAGTATGGGATTTCTTTGAATCCAAAGAAGTGTTCTTTTGGTGTTATAGAAGGAAAGCTCTTAGGAAATATTGTGTCTAAGGATGGACTGAGAATTGATTCAGAAAGGGTTATGGCAATAGACAGGTTCTCACCACCAAGAAGTGTTAAAGGAATACAATCTTTCTTTGGGCAGGTAAATTTTCTAAGAAGATTTGTTACAAATTTTGCAGAAATTTGTATTCCCATCTCTGGAATGTTGAAGAAAAATGCAAAAGTGGAATGGAATGAAGAAGCAAATGAGTCTTTCAAGAATATCAAATAGGCCATTAAAGATGCCCCTATTTTGAGGACCCCTGATTATGGTAAGCCCATGCAGATTTTCTCTTTTGCTTCTTATCATACGGTTGCAACAGTCTTATTACAAAAGAATTTAGATGGATATGAGCAACCTATATCATTTTTTATCAAGTCTTTACATGTAGCAGAATTGAAATATGACATCACTAAAAAATAGGCTTATGCCTTAGTCAAAGCAGTCAAGGCTTTTAGGTGTTGTCTTGTGGGAGCTAAGGTGGTTGCTTATGTCCCTAGTGTTGCTGTTAAAGACATATTGGTGCAACAAGAGGTATCAGGAAAAAGATGTAGATGGATCAACAGGATCCAAGAATTCAATATAGATATCCAGATTACAAAATTGGTAAGAGGCCTAGGCCTTGCAAAGTTGATGGCACAAAGTAATCTGATTGCTAATCATGTGAATGTGCTAGAGGAGGAAGAGAGGCCATATATTTGTGATATGGATTACTGTGATTGGTATAAAGATGTCATCAATTACTTGCAAAAGTTGTTCCTCCCCCCTGACATGAATGAAAATAAGAGGAGGACTATCAAGTTATAGTCAGCAATGCCATTATACATGGTGAGTTGTGGTGGAGAAGCAATGAAGGAGTATTGCTAAAATGTGTGGACCATGAAAGATCTAAGACTCTATTGGAAGAAATGCATCAAGGTGTGTGTGGAGGACACTACATGGCAAAGACCATAGCCCACAAGATTCTCAGGTCTGGATTTTGGTGGCCTACAGTTTTTAAGGACACACATCAGTTTGTGAAGAAATGTGATGCATGCCAGAGGTTGCAGGAAAGTTGAAATTTAGTGGGAATTTTCCACTCAGGCCAGTCTCAGTTCGGTCTCCTTTTCAGAAGTGGGGCATTGATTTCATTGGTGAAATTCCAAACAAGTCTAGTGGTGGACATTCCTACATATTAGTGGCAATAGACTATTTTACTAAGTGGGTTGAAGCTATTCCCACTAGAAGGGCCACTAGTAAAGTTGTTATTGATTTCATGATGTAGAATATTCTCACTAGGTTTGGATGTCCAGAGACAGTTGTGGTAGACAATGTAATTTGTTTTAGATCTTAGGAGTTTGGTGATTTTTGTCAGCAATATGGGATACACATTTCATTTTCTTCTCCATACCATCCACAAGGGAATGGCCAAACATAATCCAGTAATAAAAGCCTTATCAAGATTCTCAAAAGGGTGTTGTATAGAAATAAGAAAGCATGGGACTCAAAGTAATGGTGGGCATTGTGGGCTGATAAAGTGACTATAAAGAAAGCCATAGGTTGTGCCCCATTTGACCTGGTATATGGGATAAGTGCTAGATTACCTCAAAACAATTTGTTACAAATGTACATGTTCATCCAGGCATATGATGAAGATTTAAATGATGAGATGAGGGTGAGAATGGATGAGCTAATCCAGTTAGAGGAAGTAAGGAGGGATGCACATGAGAAAAATGAAAATTTGCAGCGACAGTGTAAAAATTTGTTTGATAAGAGAACAACTCAGAGAAGTTTTGAAATTGATGATCTGGTCCTGATGTGGAATGCTAGATTAGAGGATAAGGGAAAGCATGGTAAGTTTGATCCTATTTGGTTGGGTCCTTATCTCATTGAAAGTAATTGGGGAGTTGATTCATATATTTTGAAAGATCTAACTGGTGGCACTTTGGAATTGCCTATTCATGGACAATTCCTAAAGTTTTACTTCTCTTGAAGTATCTTTTTCCATGAGCAGTAATTAGGATTCTTCCCTAGGTCTCTTAGGGTTGTTTTTTGTTTGAAATTTTGTGGTCTTCTCTTCCAGTAGATTCTATTTTCTCATTGTATCTACAAGAGATACATGTCCCCAGAAAGAGCCACTATTAGGCCATTTTTCCAGTCATTGCAAAATCCTTTAAAATGGCCTTTTCTCTGCAAATTTTGAGGTTGCCCTGCTCGACCTCCAATCATAGTTTTGATGTGCGTTGAAGATCCTTAGTGTTTCATGCTATGCATGTCCTGCCTTGTGCTTTTCAGTGTTGTCACCTTGCTTCAGCCCATGTTGTGTCTCCTACTTTGCAAAACCCAAAAAAAATTTCAATTTCTAAGGTCCTCGGGAAACATTTTTTAAAAATTCCACCACACTATCGAAAACCTGCAGTGTTTTCGAAAGCCCGTGTTGTTTTCGGCTTCCCTGTTACCTTTCAGTCTGTCACTATTCCTGTGTGTTTTTGATCTTTTTCCATAAACCTACGTTGTTTTCGACCCTTTGCCTTAAGCTTTGGTGCACTTGTCTTTTGGTGCCGAAAACTTTATGTGTTTTCGACTTTGTCCTAACTGCGCAAGTTCGATGTGGGTGGTGGGTCCAGACTCTTCCTTATTGGTTGTCGCATGGCGGCATGTCAGAATTTTCTGACATGCGATCATGTGACTACTTGCCACCTAGCCATGTGGGTCACGGTCCTGTTCAGCTGCCTGGCGGTCTTCTTTGTCTTAGTGCACAAGTGCGATGTGAGGTGGGACCTAGTTTTCGGATTGGGCAGAGGGTCCTGAAGTGTCAGAGCATCAATGGTTGTCATTAAAGTGAAAAGGATTTGTCAAGGCTATGCACTTTTGTGACAACCGTCTGATCCTCTAAAAGGTAAGGCTCATGTCTGATTGGTCCATGTGGCGGTGACTTGTCAGACTTGTCAGCAGGGCTCGGTGTCAGAGATAAAGGCAGCTACGGTCGGCATGTGATTGCATGGAATATTCTCACCCCATGCGATCATGCACCCACTGTCTGATTGGGTGCTGATGGGTGTGTTCATTGTGGGCCTGCTGTCAGAAGTGGTCATGTGGTAGCCTATGATTGGCTGTCGCATGGTCGCATAGCCCAATTTTTGGCTATGCCATCATGTGACCGCTTGCCACATGTCTGTGGGGCCCATCGGCAGAGTGGTGCTGGTTGCGGTTTGGTGGCATGACATGTGGCAGTGTTCTATTGGCTGGCAGGTGGTGATCAAGTAGTCTCATGGCCTTGTCCCATGATTGAAAGGGCCATTTCCACAGCTTGCGATCATGTGACAAACCGATTGCGGTGCTAGTTGCGGTGTTGATTAAGGTTGGTAGGCTATCGCATGTTTGCATAGCCCATTTTTGGGCTATGTGATCATGCGATAAGGTCCCATGTGTGTTGGGGCCTGTTTGCGGCTGTTTGGTGGGCTCCGTGCGGTGGTGTCGTGGTAGTGTCTGATTGGTCCATGCTGGTGGGATGTTATGGATTTGGAACGCAGGCCCAGGTGGGGATTCTTGGTAGTGTTTTGATAGCCAGTGGGGTGCAAGGTAGCGGCTTGTCACATGTTTGCGTGAGCCAGTTTCCCAGCTTGCAAACATGCGAAAAACCCTATTGTAGCAGCGGTCTGGCATCGGCAGTTAAGAGAAGGCAGTGGGAAGTCGCGTGTCGCATGTTCACATAACCCATTTTCAGGTTATGCGATCATGTGACCAAGCATAAATTGTAACCCGTTTCCTATGGCGGTGAGTTAGGACTGTACAGTTGCATGACTGAGGGTGAATGGTTAAGAAACTTAATGCCCGCGAAGTGTTGGTGACCATTTGAACTTGCTGAGAGTCTTTTGCGACAGGGGGTGAAAAAATTGAATGCTTTAGTGGCTAGATTTGACTGGTTTGATGGTGCTTGTTGTTGTGACTTGACCCCTATCTTGTCTATGTTTATTCCTTGGTGGGGTTAGGTGATTTTGAAATTTTGATTTTGAAATGATCGTATGCTTGCATTGTAACCCTGGTATAAAGGGATTTGTGTGATCATTTTCAGGGGCATTGGGAGTTAGGTATTCAAGCATTTTTGGTTGTGAGTCCTTTGCCCAGTCTGAATTGTAATGCTCTAATTTAGCTTTTGTCAACAATTGAGAGAAATTAGCAGGACTAAGCTGTTGTTTGTAGGCTTGTTTGCTTAGATGGATTGTATGCACTTAGGGATTCTTCAAACTTAATATAGATATATGACTCTTATCTCTCCTCTGTGTCACTATAGATAGATTTTGAGTTTTCTAGCTCACTGCATGTTTATCCATGTATATGTCTTCATTTTTCAATTCTAATCCAGGATTAGATTAAATGATGCTCTAGATGAGACATAGGTCTATCTCTTGTCTATGTGAGGATTGCATATAAGTAGTAAAGGAGATTATAGATGTGTTTATGGCTTTGAATCTCAGACATAATGCTGGTATGTGTGTGTGATCTATCTACGAAAATTTGCCCAATGGATGAGGCACTGGCCTAGATGATTATTTCCTTGTTGACATATCCTGACTTAGATTGTTATGATTCAAACATATAAGATTAAGAACCATTCCTAGATTTTTAGTATTTTGTTGTATGAGGTCCTATCCCATAGTGATGAGGGGTTAATGAATGTGTGGTTATCATTTATACCCTCTTACTATCTAGTCATCTATTATATGAACCTAGTTCTTGGTGTATGAAGTCTATTTTATACTAGGTTAGGTGCACCCGCCTTGTTTTTGTAGAGCCAGAAGTAGAAGAGGGCAGTCTTGTCCCTACAATTGGTCCAGTTACCCTAAGACCTTTTTCCATTTTGGAGCTAACCATTCCTAAAATCCTCTGAGGGTATACTCGCAGCCTATTAGAGCATAAGTGTCATTTTGGACACCAACAAGGCAGATGCCATTTTTCTTTTAGAGTCGATACTTTGTCGAGTAGACCCGCTATGTGATTGAGTGGTTTCTGGTTACTCAAGTCTACCATCAGTATGGATGCATACAAGGTATGTCATAGGATTCTTGTAGATATGTGGACATCATGAGTGAGGAGGCTCAGTGGGGAGCCTGGTTAGTATATGAGACAGTTATTTATGAGATTACACACATTCAGGCTATAGTTTGGGATTATTAGGTTGGTGTTTGTGATGCTAGGGTGACAGATGAGTATCATACTCATTACATGAGGTATCCTTATCCTCGATTCACTACTCCTAATGATGCTATTCCACGCATTGAGGATGCTCTTGATTACGATCCTGAGGATGATGTTGTCGGGCAAGTTTACGGTGGACACGGTGGGAGAGATTTAGGAAGACGTACCGGCAAAGGGGGAGGAGATGGAGGTGATGGAGGAGATGATAGAGGTGGTGGAGGTGGAGCAGTGGGTGGAAGCCGGCGGTGGGCCTCAGGAGGTGACACTAGTCACCGTCAGCAGAGAGTATGGTTCACCCCTCCCCAGAGAGACATAGGACCACTATTGCATAGGGATCAACACACATAGAGACCTACTAGAGGAGATTAGGATTAGTGATAGACATGGTAGGATCCTCCAACAGGTGGTGATGGTGATATACTTTCACAGTGTGAGCAGGAGAGAGTAGCATTGAGGTTACAGGTGGCTACCCTCACGAAAAATTTATTAGAGAGGGACTCACAACTAGCACAGGTTCGAGCTGAGAGGGATACACAAATAGCCCAGCTAAGAGGTGACAAGGATAATCAGTTGGCACATTTGAGAGCTAAGAGGGATAGGTATGCACATACATCCACCCATCAGGGACAGTGGGCCACCTATTAGTTCACCTTGTATTATGTTGTGGTTCCTGCTGCACAGAGAGCTCCATTGTATTCGGTCATTGCTCAGCAGTCAGAGGGGGCCATGCCACCACCACAACCACATCACCGAGTAGATGCACCCCCTCCTGATCCTCCTGCAGAGGACGAGGGGGCCAGTGAGACATAGACTCCTTATGTTGTATTTTTGGACACCTTGTATATCATGATATATCATGTATCTATACCATTTTTTGTATCATTTGTACTGTTATATCTCTTGGACTCTGTTTCATGCTTTTGATACTTTGTTTCATGCTTTGATATGTTGATACTCTGATTCATTAGTGACCCCTGATAGATACCCTTGCTCATGGACATTTATTATTATATATTGATGCTCGTACTGATTCTGCCATTGGTATTCTTTATCTGATGTGTCTCATCTTCCATGCTTTCAATTTCTGCACATGTGATATATGATGTTTGTCTTATGCTTGATATTTTTGATGTGATAGTCATGCTTGGTCTAGATTAGATAATGTGATGATAAAATGATGTCATAATACATTTCACTGATATATGCTCATGTTTTTTTTTATTTTCAAAGCTTCATGAATGTATGGATGTATAAGATGTATTGCAATAGTATGTATGGACATCTCAATCTTATTTATGTATGAATCGATGTGAATGCAAAATGCAAGTGGTTTTATGATATGAAATGATTTATGAATGCAAATGAATATTAGTGATTTGTACTCCATCATTTTTTTATTCCATTGCTTATGATTCCATGATGCACTTGGTCAAAAGTTTAATATTTAAGTAATTTCAGCTCATACCATGAATGCTTTAGATAGGTGTTCAACTTACGTCATTGCTTTTAGAATAAATCTCAGTTGATAACATTGCCTCTAATAGTTGAGTCCACATTTTCAAGCTTATGCGAGACTAAAATGAATGCAGATAAATTAAAATGAATGCAATTTAAAATGAACTTCAATGCAACTAAAGCTAATGAAATGCATCTAAATGAATCCTAATGCAAATTAATATGACATGCAACTAAAATGAAATGCAATTAATATGAAATGCACCTAGGCACCTAGGACAGTCACTATTTTATTCAAAGTGGGTTGTTTTCTTCATAGAACCTTTGTGTTAACGGGACCTCTAGAGGATAGTACAACTTTCACGAATAGATTTAGAAATTATGAAAATATGAATACCTCCTCATCATTCACCATGTTGAAAGTCAGCCTAAACATTAAAGCACCCAGCTATAAATGTTGTCAGTTACTTTCTGATGTATCTTTGTTAGTTGTTAAATAGGAAAGGAAATAGATCCAACCTCACTAAGGCTTTCATACGAAACAAGTCCAGGTATACATGGCATTCCACTACAAGGTGGAGGCACTTATAAGTAGACACCCATTCCCCATGATTACCTTAGATCATTGGATTTATTACCACAAACATAAAATAAAGAAAATGTCATGCCCCCAGTCCTCGTTTCTCTTAGTCCAAAAACATCATCGAGTTACTCGTGGAAGCATAACTTAGCAAAAATTGATAATAAGAAAAAGAAAGATTCTTTATCCCTTAGCATGGTCATCATATTTATAGAATATAAACAAACAATTGTGATTATAGTATTGAAAAACACTCTTGATTTATTTTTGCAAACACATGCTTAAGAATTATTACCAACAATTTATGTCTTCATTGATAAGTGTCTCACCTGTTTTAGTGTTTAGAAACATTGTTTTCATCCTGACGTTGCATTAAGAAACACATTTTGAGATCTAGCTGGTGGGTGTTGAGAAACACCGTTTGTCATAGTTTATAGTCATTGTGGACAAGGGTGGTATTGAGAAATACTGGTGTTCGTAGTTTATTGTCATTGCGGACATATCATTGTGTTAGCAAATGTGATTGTGAATTTAATCCAATGCCCCCTAGAAAAATAGTTTACCTAGGACCCCAATGTGGATAGATTCCAATCTTAGGAAGGTACAATTGTCTGAAAGTTCTTTTAGGACTTGGCGCATCACGAAAGTGACTAGAAAATATATACAAGCTGATATTTACATTGGCCAAATGTGCAAGCGTTGTCTTGATAGATAGAGCATTGATTACAAGTAGTGCTTGTTTACCAGGTTTTCACTACTTGGCCAAAGTTTTATTCTATTTTTGCTATCATGGCACCTGTTTACCAGGTTTTCACCGAGACACTTTTTTCTCTTTTTCATTTGTTTTTGTTTTTTTGATTTTCCATTTTTTTTTGGACTCACCAAGGCGCCTATTGCTAGGTTTTCACCAAGATAGTCATTTTTCAGGACTTTTTCCATTGTTTTTTAATTTTTTTCAGGATCCATTTCCTCTGTACAAGGTCTTCCTTAAGAATGTTAGGCATAAAACCTTTTCAGATGCAAAGTATTGATAGGATCTAGCAACACATCTCCTTCAAGTGTAGCCAACTGATAGGCTCCTGATCCAAATGTTGCGGTAATGACAAAGGGACCCAGCCAGTTGGGTTCAAATTTTCCCTTTTGTTCTCTATGTTGTTGGTTTTTAGGATTTTCTTTGAGAACTAGATCCCCAATTTGAAAGCTTCTAGGTTTCACTTTCTTGTTGTATCCTCTTGACATTCTTTTCTGGTAAGCTTTGAGATGATCAAACACCTGTTGTTTGTGCTCATCCAGCAATTCAAGCTCTTGCAATCTAGAGATTCTATAGTCTTCATCAGTGATTAAATGTTTCAATGATACTCTTAGTGATGGAATCTCTACTTCAACTGGTAAGACTGCTTCTGACCCATAAACTAGTGCAAATGGAGTTGCACCAGTTGGAGTCCTTATGCTCATTCTATAAGCCCATAAGGTTGGATTTATCTGTAAATGCCAATCCTTTCCTGATTTGTTTACTGTCCTATGCAAGATTTTCATAATGTTTTTGTTGGATGCCTCAGCCTGCCCATTACCTTGAGGGTAATAGATTGAGGAGTAGTGCTGAGTGATTTTAAATTGAAGACACAGCTCATCTATGTCTTTGTTCTTGAATTGTCCCCCATTATCAGTCACAATCGATGAGGGCACGCCATAACGGCAAATGATGTAATTCAAGATGAATATTGAAACTTGTTTTCCTATTGCATTGGACAATGGGACAACTTCCACCCATTTTGTGAAATATTCAGTTGTGGTGATGATGTATTTGTGTCCGCCTGATGAATTGAGATAGATTTGACCAACTAAATCAAAGGCCCATTGCTGAAATGGCCAATGTGTTATAAAGGGAATCAACTCTCTAGCTGGTGTATGTATGAGGTTACCATGAATCTGGCATTTCTTACAATTTTTTGCAAAATGAATAGCATCCTTTTCCATGGTGGGCCAATAGTACCGAACCCTTAGGAGTTTCTTGGCTAACAAAAAACCATTTGAGTGTGATCCACACACACCTTCATGAACTTCTTTTAATACACGATTAGACTCTTCATGTTCTAAACACCTAAGAAGCATGCCATCTAGACTGCGTCTAAACAAGTCATTAGCGATGATCACATAGCGAGATGCTGCTCTTATAAGGGATCTTTTTTCATTTCTAGAATAGCCTTCGGGGATGATTTGGTCTATGAGATAAGAATAGATAGAGGCATATCTGGACAACACTTGGGTTTTAAGGGCATAGACAATTTGACATGCAGGGGAATCATAAGCTGGAAAAGGGAGTTCTTCCACCAGGAAGTCATAGTGAAATTGGTGTTCTTCCAATTGTAACATAGATGCTAAAGTAGCCATCACATCAGCTACTCTATTTTCTGACCTTGGGATCTGTTGAAAAGTGATGAAGACAAAGTACTTTTTCATATCATCCACCATTGTTTTGTAGGGCATAAGCTTTTCATCCTTAGTTTGATAATCACCATTTACTTGATTAATGATGAGCTGTGAATCCCCGTATATGCGTAATTCAATTATTTTCCACTCTATTGCAAGCTTGAGCCCATTCACAAGAGCTTCATAGTCCACCATATTGTTGGTGCATGAAAATATCATCTTATAAGATTTTGGGATCTTATACCCTTATGGTGTAATGAATACGCAACCAGATCTTGATCCTTGTTGTGTGAAGGATCCATCAAAGTACATTTTCCAGGGGTGTTCTGTTAAATGCATAATTGATTCATCTGGAAACTCTATCAATAATGGCTTATTATTAGTCAACGATGTCTCAACAAGTTGATCAGCAATCACCCACCCTTTAATAGCTTTCTTGTCCACATATTCAATATCAAACTCACTTAGAATCAAAACCCACTTAGCCAATCTTCCTGTAACCATTTCTTTATTCAATAAGTACTTGAGTGGATCAATTTTAGCCATTAGTTTCACCTTGTGTGCTAGCATATAGTGTCTCAGTTTCTGAGATGCAAACACTACTGCTAAGCATGCCTTTTCTATCATTGAATAGTTTAGCTTAGATGTGACCAATGTTCTACTGATGTAATATATGGATCATTCTTTCTTGGTCTCATCTTCTTGTGCGAGGAGCACACCTAATGATGTGTCTATGGCTTATATGTAGAGCAACAAAGGTTTTCCATAAATTGGCGCCACTAGAATTGGAGGAGTCATCAAATAGTTCTTAACTTGGGTAAAATTCTCCTCACACTGTGCATCCCAAGTAAATGTGGTTCCTTTCCTCATCAACTTTGTGAAAGGTTGTGCTTTATCAGCCAACTAAGATATGAACCATCTTATAGATTGTAGCTTTCCTTATAAGGTTCTCATTTGACTAATATTCTTTGGCGGTTTCATGTCTAGGATTGCTTTCACCTTTGCAGGATCCACCTCAATTCCCTTAGCTAAAACTATAAATCCTAAGATTTTTCTAGATGATACGCCAAATGCACACTTCTTAGGATTAAGTCTTAATTGGAACTATTCCATTCAATCAAAGATTCTCCTTAGATCCTCTATGTGTGTAGACCTCATCCTTGATTTTGCCAAAGTATCATCAACATAGTCTTCCATATTCTTGTGCATCATGTCATGGAAGATTGTGGTCATTGCTCTTTGATATGTGGCACCTACATTTTTAAGACCAAACGGCATCACATTCCAATAGTATGTACCCCATGCACAAGTGAATGTTGTTTTCTCTTGGTCCTCAGGGGAAATTTTGATCTGATTATACCCTAAAAATCCATCCATTAGAGAATACATCTCATAACCTACTATTAAGTCCACAATCATGTCTATGTTTGGGAGTGGAAAATCATCTTTAGGACAAGCTTTGTTGAGATCCCTAAAATCTGTGCACACTCTTATTGGTTTGTCTTCCTTTGAAACAAGAACTATATTGGAGATCCACTTTGCATAATAAATTGCTCTAATGAATCTGGCCTTCAATAATTTTTCCAATTCTATCTTCACTAGTAATGCCACATGTGGATTCATTTTTCTAAGTTTTTGCTTGACAAGTTTCACATCTGGTTAAATAGACAAATGGTGCATAATCAAATTTGTATCCAGTCCAAGCATATCTGAGTAAGACCAGGTGATGTTAATCTTCTTTTCTTTGAAGAAATTGGTGAATTGGATTTTCTCATCTTCTGTCAATGATTGAGCTATGTGAATTAACTGAAGATTTTTTGGTGTTCCCAAATTAATGGGTTGTGTTGGTTCAATCAAAACTGAGGACCTTTCTTGGAAATGATTTGGGAGGATATCAAGCATCCCATCCTTTGATGCCCCAAGGGGGTTTTCACCATTGGATACATCTTTTTCTTTTTCTCTTTTAGGATCTGATATTGCCACTAAGTTGTTTTCACCATCAGATCTCTTGTTCTTTTTCTTTTTCTTTTTGAGACTGAGAAACTTGATATCCTCTTTAGTCATGATTTCGCTCATTGCACTGGTGGAAGAATGGAATGGTTTACAAGCATTAAGATAGTAGGCTATGGAATAGTCATTGGCAAAGGATAACAAGCTTGTGTCTGTGGATTCATCCCAGTCTATCAAGTCAGGATCTATTAAGGACAGGGATACAACAGGTTCAAGAGACAACGCCACATTGTTATCATCGCTTATAACTTGGAAAACATCATCTACTAAGTTTGCTTCTGGATAAGTGTTAGGATTATTAGAGTCAGATTCATTATTATTAGATTTTATGTTAATATTATATGGATCTAACTCTAGGGATCTAACATTAGAACTTTCTCCTTCTTCCATCAAGACTCTAGGAGAAAACTTGTGTATCACATCTATTTCTATGTCCATGGCTGCATCGAAAAGGACATCCCATTCATACTCATGTGAATCCACTTGGCTGTAATCTGAGACTCCCAAAAAGTTGGCAATAGTCATAGGCACCTCATTTTCTTCATCAGCATGATTCTCTTCTTCTCACAATGGTTCTTGTGGATTCATTGCTTCAAGCTCTTCATCAAAGTGTGGTGTATCCATGATAAGAAGTTCTCATTCTTGTTCTTCATTAGGCTCATGTTCTTGTTCTCTTTTTGATTCTTGTCTAATACTTGTACCAAGGAATGTAGCCTTTGGGTCTCCTTGTAAGAGTAACAAGCTTTCATAAGGAATGGGTTGTCCTACTATTTCTTCTTCATCATCTGAATCTCCTGATGTATCAAATACTGGACCTTTTCTGTTGTAGGATGAAATCTAGCTTCTCTGAAGCCTAGTCCAGTCTTGTCTTTGGGATTTCAGAAATCCATGTGTAGGGGTTCCACTAGTCCTCGGTTATTTTGTCCCAATGGTCCTTTTCATTTGTACCCCATTTGTTTCATAAGGTCATATCCTTTCCTGTATTTGCTTGAAGAGATCTCAACATGTTTCACATTCCCGTCTACTTCGAGTTCTCTGTAAAGCTATTGTAAGACAACCTTTTCTTCATTCTCTTCTTCTAAGGATATTTTTTCTTTTACCATTCCAGTTCCTTCATGTATAGTTAAAGCACTACCATTTGAAGGTGTAGATGTAGATGAGGGCATTCCTTGTGTCCTAGGAGATATATGTAGATCTGTCAAATATGCTGTAGGATCTATTTTGTACTCTCCCATGTTGATTTATTGGATATTGATCTTCTAAGAAAAGCTTCTCAAGACCATGTCTTTAGATGTTTATGCCTTGAGGGCTCCTTCCTTGTTATGGGGAACCATGCTTTCAATTTTTTTGAGGTTATTACAAGTATGTGTGGTATCTGCTGGAATAGTCACCTCCACTCCATTATGAGAAAACTTTAGGCATTGATGATATGTAGAAGGCACTGCTTGCATTGAATGTATCCGCAGTCTTCCAAGAAGAATGTTGTAAGCAAGGGGTAAATCAAGAACTTGACAAAGAACATCTTGCTCTATAGGCCCTACTCTGATGGGTAAGACAACCAATCCTTTGGAGGATCTCTCTTCCTCATCATATGCCTTGATTGTTATCTTTCTCCTAGGATCAATTGCATGCTCGGAGAAACCCAGTTGTTGTACCAAGTTGTAAGTACAGATGTTCAAACCAGTGCCTCCATCTATCATGACATGCTTGACTCGGTTTTTATGAATAAGAAATTCTAAATGAAGGGGTTGATTATGAGGTTGATTTGTAGACTTGTCATCCTCTCCTGAAAAAGATAGGTAATCTGGTGAACTCATGTGACCAACCATGGCCTGGAATCTATCCACATCTAAGTCTTTTGGTACATGTGTCCTTAATAAGGCATGATCAAGAATCTCCCTATGACTAGGAGAAATTTTCAACAATTCTAGGATAGATATCTGTGTAGGTGTCTTTTGCAATTGCTCCACAAGATTTAATTTTGGAGAGGGAACCACTTGTTTAGAAGTCGTCATTGTTGTAGGTGGTGTGTTAGATGTTGAGACACCTTTAAGAGTAAGTTTTTCTTGGCTTCATGTTATGGCATTGGTAGATTCAGTTTTTCTTTTCACCCCTTTAAGAGTGATCATGTTGATGGAATAGTCACATGGTTCCATCATGTTGATTACATTGTCACTATTAGTGTATCTGTAGTGAACGTTATTGTTTTTAGAAGTTTCTCCTTTTTCATAGTTTGGTAGCGGGGTTTGAAATGCCTTGTGATCATTATTCATGTGATGTCCATCTACCTTAACTTTCCCTTGTTCAATAAGATCCTGAATAACATGTCTTAGTTTTAACCAATTATTAGTGGTGTGTCCTTTATTATGATGGTAATTGCAATAGTCATTATCATTCCACCACTTAGGTTTATCTTTTGGATCCCAAGGCTTACCTGGTTCTAGGATTGTAATAATGTTATTGTCCATAAGTGATTTCATAATAACTTCCAAGGTATCTCCCAATGGAGTAAATGTTCTCCTAGGCCGTGGTGCCCAAGGTTCTCTTTGAGATTTGCTGAAAGTATTGTTTGTCTTTGGAGTCTTAGTAGGATTCAGACTCTTGTTTACTTGAAGACTTGTGGTTAGATTAAAAGCCTCTGGTTTGGGTTTTGAATTAGGAGCATCAACCACTCCATCATTAACCACATTTTTGTTCTTGTTTGCATATTTTTAGTTGTCTTTAGTGGTATAAGACTTGTCTCTATGATCCTTGTGAATGGTAATTTCACCTTTCCTGATTAGAACTTCCTCTATCTTGAGAGCATTATCAATCATTTTTTCAAAGCTTGGTGGTCCTTGTAATTGAATTGGGAAGTTCATTTTTGGGGCCAAATTGTTAACAAAAATGTCCATTTTTTCATTTTTAGGAATCTCTCTAGCATATCGTGCAAATATCTTTCTCCATCGTTGTAGGAAACTCAAGAATGACTCTCCCATTTTCTATTTAGTATTGCACAAATCTAACATAGTGATGGTGTGTTGGATGTTGTAGGAGTAGTGTTGTATGAATTTTTGCACCAACTTATCAAATATCTTGATTCCAATAGGCAATTTGGAAAACCATTCTATAGATTGTCCACCTAGGCTTTGTGGAAATAACCTCATAAGGTATGTTTGTTCATGCATGAACTCCATATTAGTTGTACAAAATTCCCTCACATGATCTAGAGGGTTAGAATCTCCCATGTACTTGTCATATTTTGGTATCGTAACATTCTTAGGAAATGGAATCATTGTGAGTCCTTTATCAAAAGGGAAAGGACATATGTGCTCCAAAGAATATTGTTGTTTTGGTTTATCCTTTGCGTCCTTGAGTTCTTGAATTTTTGCTTTCATAGCAAGGAATTGTCTATTTAGGATTGACATAAGACTTATATCCACCTTTTTTTTAAGTTGTTCCACATCATAGTCTTTGGGAAATTTCACACCTTGGGAAGCGAGCTCTAAGAAGTATTTTTCTTTATTTTCTTCCAAGGCTCTTTCAAGTATTTTGTGAAATCTTTTGCTGCTCAAAGCTCTATTGTATTGCTTTTCTGTAGGGTCTGCATCATCATCATCAATATCATCCTCATCATCATCATCATCATATTGGGCTTTTTGTTTTTTTTCCTTATGTTCTGCTTCTTCATTTTGCTCATGAAATGTTTCATCCCATCGGTATTCCTTTTGATCATCCATGTTTATAGATTTGGGTATTGCTATATGAGTAGTATTAGGTGTAGCACCATGTAATGGATTCGGTTCCGAAGTTTCTCCCATTTCCAATGTGAATTTAGGTTTTCTTCCCAAGAACGGGTTTGTTTTCAAATCGTAAGTCTTATTTCTGGTAACAACCATGCGGTCTGGATTGAGTAACTAACGAGAGTCTTGTGTTTAAAAGGCGGGTCTAATAATTTTTTAATGTTTGATTGTGAATTCAAGGATGAAAAAGTGGGTTTGAAATGTTTCTATGGATCCAATGTCAAATGGGGTTGGAATGCCCTGCTTATGAGTTGGGAACCAAAGTACAAGTGGATTTGAAAATTTCAGCGTCAACATGGTGTCAAAGTGCCCTGTTTATGAGCTGAGAACTTACTTGTGACTGATTGGGTTAATTGAGTTCACAAGGAGACAATGTAGATTTAGACTATGCAAGGTAACAATATGCTCTCAAAGATAACTCATTCTAGACATCAGATGACTATGTTTTAGCAACAAGAACCTACTAATTGACCAAATGGGTATTTGGAAATGTGAAAAATTTTCTTCTGGGATGTACGGAAGTGCTCCTTGTCCCAGATACGATCTTAAACAGTTACTGGCAAACAATTTGGAACACCAAATGCAATCCAAGAATTACGGTATACGACTCAGGAAATGTTGTGGTCACCAGATGCGATGTAGGAAATGGTGTAGATACCATAAATGACCCTATTTTGAATAGATACGATCTAGGATACGGGGTGCGACTTAGGAATACTGGATGCAATTTTATGATGACCAGGATTTTGCAATTTTAGTTTTTCTCAGAAAATGTGTCATGTCTGTTAGATTCCAGTGATTGTTGGGTGTTTGTAAGTGCTTGAAAAATGTTGTGTGCTTGTTCATTTGGGGGAAATTAACTGAGTTTGTATTTAAGACACATCAAGCAATCATTTTTAGAGAAAACACACCTAACCTTCCTTATACTAGGTAGAGATTGAAACCACTTGTTCACTGACTTAGGAACACACCCAAAGACTCCTCAGAATATTGCAGTCTAATAACATGCAATGGATATTGGAGGCCATATTTGCCAAGTGTTAATGTCGATGGGGGCTCGATATGGTGAATGTCTTGGGGTAATTACTATTTGCCTCGCACAAGTGATAACAACCTTTCAGGAGTGATCCAGGTAGCATCTAACAAAAAGCTTTTAATGAAGGCATCCATTCACAACCATCTCCCATAGTCCCGCAAGAAGGATTCAGGCTGTTAACCCTATAGGAACCTGAAAGTGTGTAGTTTCGAGAAGTGAGATTAAAGTGGCTCCGCTCTACACCAAATCCAAGTCAGTCATTGGGATTGATCATCAATCTCCCAAGATAAGATGAATCATGTCTCCCAAGGCTTTAACCTCAAAGGAGCATCAAATTTTATAGTGGGGTGGAAGAGTCGGTGAAAGACCTTTCCTCACTTGGGTCATTCCCGAGAGATTTTTTCCTCAACCGGCAGGCCCTCTAAAGGTGTACAATAAAGAAAGTAGACAAGGGATAGTAAGCTCGAGATTTCTAGTTCTCCAAGAAGGAGAAGAACATAATCTCCTAACTTATATCACAAGTCCCAAACACATCATGCATAGTAAGAGTTCAATTACTCCAATTTGATGCCAAATGGAAAACCAATTTTTGAGTTTCTATTTTTCCCTCAAGGAGAAAAGAGCATAATCCTCTAGTTGGTTTGCAACTTGATCTCAAATTGTTTTAAGTTCATACAAAACAAGCACGAAATTCTTTTGTCAATTTTCTTTAGAGGCAACCTGCATAACGAGCATTAGTAGTCTTTTGTTTCCCTTCTTGGGTCTTGGACAAACATCCTGCAAACACTTGTTAAGCTGTCAAAATCAATCAAGAACACCAAGATCACCCATTAGCTGATTAGAGGGTTAGAAAATTCAAAATCTGAAGATAATACTTGCAAGGAAAAATAATCATGCAAATTTGTTAGTCTTTATTTCTCAACTTAACTCCAAAATATAAGCCAATTTTTTAGTTTCTAATTTTCCCTCAAGGAGAAAAGAGCATAATCCTCTAATTGATTTACAAAATGAGATCAAATTGTCATTAGGTGTTTGAAAATAGAAGCACAATTTTTCATTTATCCTTTAAGAAAATCAAAGACAAACATTAGTATTTATGAATTTTCTATCATTTTAAACCTGCAAAACCACAGTCAAGCTACCAAAAACCAGAGACATCAATAATGCAATTAATGAAGTGTCAGAAAACCCAAAAATGCCATAAACTTCCCTAGATGCGATCGTAGATTTTCCCCCCAAATTACCAGAAATGACCCTATTTACCAAATATGACCTAATTTCCCAAAAGTGATCCAGATCTGCAAGATGCGATCTTGTATTTCAAATAGGTGTGACCTTGCAACCAGATGCAATCATGGAATACGGGATACGATCTAGGAATACCGTATGTGGATGATCTTACCAAATGTGATCATATGTCAAATTTAGTATGGCGATAATTTGCTTAAAATGTAAAAAAAAATAGAAAATCAGGGGCTGAGCCCCACGGTGGGCACCAAAAATGTGTGTGTGAGTTTGTGACCTGCAACACAACACTTGTTAGAGGAAAATGAGGATTGAATTGAAAATGCTAACAAGCAAAAGCTTCCTATTGCTCTCTAATTAATGCGAGTATGAAATAGAGGTTAGTTGTTCTCAGATTTAACCCTTAAAACAGTGACAATCTACACTAAAATGAGAGATTCAAAGTGCATGTAAACAACCTAAATGAGAGCATGAAATCCTAATTCCTTCCATTAAAACCCAAATTGAAGTGTTTTCTACTTAATAAAAGCTTGAAATCATGGAAAACAACTATCAATCCAAGCATTAGTTCCCAAATTCTCCAAAGTATGAGAGTTCATAATCATGGATCATGAAGCCTCAAATCCATGAGCAAATGAGAGTCTAAACATTAAAATTGGAAGCAATTAGCAATGTGCCAAAAGAAGCCTTTCAAAACCTAAGGAGCTAGAAGAAGAAGATAAAACCTTTGAAAGCTCTCTTTTATAAGATTTGGAGGAGAATCAGCGGTCAAGATGTATCCATGAGGAGTGGTTGAGATGTATCTTGGCTCGATCCTAGATCCATGTGCAAGCCTCCTTGTTTTAAGTTGTGTTTGTTGTGTTTGTTTGATTTAGGAGATATTTATGCATTTGCCATAATTAATAACTCTAACCTTTACTTTTGATGGGGTTTAAGTAATTAAATAGGCCTAGAGCTAATAACCTTGATTTTTGCTTGAACTTTGGTGATAAATGCTTGATTTAGAAATTGATGGGGTTTAATGAATTTTTGAGAATTTATATTAATAATCAGAGATCAAATTAGCATAATTAAGGTAACATACCAATTTAAGGGAAAATAGGGCCCTAGGTTCTGTTAGCCCAGTTTTAGGTGATTACACCTACAAGTTTCAGAGGAAGCATTGTTTGATCGTTCAAATTTATGTGTACAAGACATTAATAGAAATTGTGAGAAAGATGATGGTTTTCAGACATTTCATGATGAAATGTTTCCCCTTAGTTTCCAAACTGATTTTGTAATTGACCAAATCTCTTCTTCACAAAGTAATGAGAAAGTTAAGCTTGATGACTACAACTACTGGACTGAATTGCAATATTTCTCTTCTCAGACGGTTAACAAAGATAAACAAGACAATGATAGTGTATTGTCCTGTCATAAAGATCCTGATGATGAACAAGCTCCTTTTTCAGTTTCTTTCCTTTCCTTTGATGGATGTCATGATGATGATTGTGACAATGATAAGGACAATAAATTTCTTGATAAAAATGATGGTACAGATCAGTTGCCCTTGTGTCATGATGTTTGTGAAAAAGGTTTGCACTTGGTTCACGATTCAAATTGTGAGTACCTCTTAGAGGAACCAAGTCACTCGATGGCTGAATTATCCTATACAGATAGGTCCGAGGATCTATTTCATTTTCAGTCGGGTGAATTTTTAGCAATACATGATGGTCATTATAGCTTATCTTTTGATGTACTGATAGATAGACCTTATATCTTCAGTCAACATCAAGAAGAGATAATAGATGTTCCATATTTTTTGCAATATGAATATGAGATTGGTTGTGATAGGAAGAGTTTGTTATGATAAATACATGATTACCTTTCAGCTAAAAAAATTTCATATATGTTGGCAGCATGTTTGTCAAAAGTCTTTTAAGCGGCTGGTCTCATATATGGATCAGAATCATATTTTCGACAAAGGAAAGGGATGATTTCATTTTTGAGGCTTTGAGCCTTTGCAAGTAATGTATTTTTTCTATAGTTGCTTTCTTTTAGTTGTGTGGTGTGTTTCTTTCAGCAAGCTTCCCGATTTTTGATAAAGAGAAAATGGTTATTTTTCAATTTTGGGGTGGTCTGCTATACCAAAGATTCCTAAATTCTCTGCATGCCCACGAGGGGCACACATCCCCAATCAGAGCCACTGTTCATACTATGAAAAATCCAAAAATTTCTGAGCCCATAATCAGAAAGTTCTCCAATGGCAAAGTTTGTGCCCTTCAAAAGAACAGTTTAAAGGACCTCAGTTCAAGAGCATGTAATAATAGGCCTGATGAATTTCATGTGATACAGCTTGGGGAATGGGTTCAACACCTTTTGTTTGACATATACAGTGGGTTCCAGCTCCTAAATTTTAAATCTGAAGTGTTTAAGGAGTAGTCTTTTTGAGGTGCTCACCTGAATCTGCACTTTTGTCTAAGTGTCAAATCACTATAGCAGGTCCTGTTTGTATTTGAACATCTAGTGTCCTGTTAGGTTTCATGATCCACCACTTTGAGGATGTTTAGTATGCATATCAACAAACCTATGTTTCAATTTTCAAGTCATTTCAAATCCGTTTGATTAGGTTTCGAAACCCTCAAAGTTGGTAGTTTATTATTTTCATGTACCTGTGTAATTGTTCAGAGTTCTGGAAGGGCCTGTTTAACTAGTTATAAATTTTGACCGTGTGACCCTATTGAGAAATTTCCTTTTGTACTATATTCTAGTGGTCAAATACTCCTTGTGTTTCAATTTTTAGGCCATGATAAATCCATTTGCCCAATTTGCCAATCTGATTCCGTTTGCAGTTTTTAACATTTTAACGAAGATCAGTTACATAGTTCAGTCGGAGGCCCTGTTCGGATGAGTGCATTAAGTGGCCTATCATTGATCAAGATGTGCCAGTTGTTGCATCATGTTGTAGGCATAAGAAAAAATGTTCATGCTGATTTTCAGCCTCTCACATGCCTGTTTGACATGTTTGCTAGGGCCTTTCTGTTTGAAGATTGTTGAGTTTCTTCAGCAGTGCATAGTTCAGTTTTCTGAGTACCTCACTTTGGTATCATGACATTTGCGCCCGGTTCGTGGTCAAACATAAGTGAATGGTGTTCAATACTAAAGACATGAAAGTGTACTTGCCAGGAAATTTTCAAGTCTTTGCCAATCCGATTGATCATTTTGCTCGATCAATTCTGAATGCAATTTCTACGAGTTTGATTGTTTCAGTTCAGGATGTTTTAACTAGTCAACTTTGGAGATTAATTCTTGATAATTGGTTGGTTACTCAAAGAATCTAATCATAGGCTTGTTTTATACATATGATATTGATCATTTATCCAGGGTCTCATGTCATGAAAGTTTCATTTGATTGGATTGCCCTATCAGACAAAATGTGTTCAACGATGTTAAAAGTGCGGATAGCATAATTCTCTAAAGTAGCCATTTTCTTAAATTCATTGATTTTGAACGGATGATCATCTCCAGTTGGCGGTTGGTTCATTTTGATCCTTGTATATGAGGCTTCTTCTAGTTTCGGTGTCTCTTCTCTAGCGCATCGATTGATATTTTTCATTCAGCTCCTTCTGAGGTAGTCGACAATGATTTTTAGTTTTTGCTTGCCGGCAATTCTGAACGGCATTTTTCAAATTTTAAAATCTCTCACCTCATTCATTTCTAGGTGAGGCCATCTGACAAGGTTGTTGTCTATAGTAGAAAGTCCGCACTTGCCAAGTTTCAGCTTCCAGTTTTTAGTTTTGCTCCATGTATTTAAAGGGCGACTGGAGGCGTTTTATTCAAAATTGCCGACTGGCAAAATGATGGAAATTGAAGTTTTTTAATATCTAGTTGCAGATGTCGGACATTCTGGATGTTTCTCGAGGCCAGTTGTTTGAGTTCGAAAAAAATTTAGGCCGGACCCGCTTGGGGTCCTGCCTACCTCATTATTTTAAAGTAAAACTTTGCCTGCTTCATTACATTAAGCCGCTCGCGATTGGTGAGTTTAAGGAACCAGGAAGGCCTGCAAATATAAGTCCAAAGGAAGAATCAACTGAGATGTTAATTTTGATGAAATGGCATTAGGGGAAGTATATGAGTTAAAACGGGTTGATCACGATCAGATTGATGGATTTTGTTGAATGGTTTTTAGAATCCTTTTCATGTCCAGTTTTATGACAAGAGCTCTTCTCAGCTTGAAGAAAGATTATCATTGATCATCAAGTCTTTTCATACTGAGAAATAGGATCAAGCATGGTTGTAGGATATGAGAGCATATTTTCAAATGAATCCATGAGTGAAATTCAATATGTTCACAGCTCTCCATCAACTATATTCATAAAGTGGATTCCTCCAACCTGGCAAGGATTTTTTTCAACTTTCAGCAATTGTTTAAGAAATAATATTAGCCGGTTGTGAGAAGTCAGATCAATAAAATTGTAAAGTGCACATCATTTATCCAAAGTGTTGAGTGTGCCTTTTAGCAAAGGTTATTTACATGAAAATTTGGCACATACTATGGAGTGAAGTATATGGGCACTTTTTCAGCGGTGTATGCCTCAACAAAAGAGGACTGCCAGAGGTTTCCTTCTTATGCACCAGCACAGGAAGGTGGAGGCGTGAGTTTTTCCACAAATTCTGCATGCAAGGCAGCTTGCATCTCCTTTTCTCTTCCCCACACACTCGGCCTTGGTGCTTGTAGAGACCTCCAAATGTTGTGCAAGCCTCCTCATGAACCAGATTTTAAAAGAAGTCACATGAATTTTTGTTTCCTGATGCTGCTCACGCACCATCATTCATCTGGCATGTTTCAGAAAGTGAAGAGAACAGGAGACATGGGTGCGTAAGGGTGTTTGATTGCATAGGGAGGAATGAGACACACAGATCAGGCATAATACACCAAGTTTGAAGACAAATAAAGGAACCGGTGCATACTTTTCTTTCCACCATGCATATGCTTTGTAAAGTTTTCATTTTCTTTCCTTATTATCTCTGTTTGGCTCCCTTTTGCCATGTTGTTTCCATCACACAAGAAACAAGAGATTTGCATGAGCTTGTAAAAGGCTTTCTTCAAGCATCCTTCCTGTCAAATATGTTATTTGCTGCAGGGGGTGCATATGCAGATAGATCTCACTTCTGGTGTATCGTTTGTTCTTTGTTTTGAACACCGACATGTATCTGGATTGGTAGAGGGAGTTATTTGTTGGCCTCCTCCGTAACATTTGTCACAACAGACACAATAGAGAGTGTGTCTTTGTGTGGGCTGCAGTCATCAAGGCATTGATATAGATGCACAGTCCAAATGAATCATTTGATGAAATTGAGGCACGTTATGTCTGCAAGGAATTAACAGAGTGAATGTTAATGTTGAGCAAATTTTTAAAGTTGTGAATGCCAGGGCAAGTTGTGGAAGATGACAGAGTTTTAAGAGTAGCTGGGTGCAAACAATCTGGGCATTCATGAAAGTATAAAGGATACGCATTAGCAGTTGGAGGCCGCAAGCCCAAAGAGAAATGAAGGGGGTCACCTTGCTTGGTAACGGAAATATGCTCAAGGTCTTGCCTTGTGGTGTCCAAGCATAACAGTCCATGAAGGAACCAGTGTCCACGCGCCAGGTATGATGGGAGATAAGCATAAATGAAGAATTGCGTTATGGGGTTTATCCCACATCCATTGCGTTGGGATATTAAGTAGTCTTTTAAAACAAGAAGGCCCGAATTAATGGTAAATTAAGTGGAAAGGCACTGCGCCTATCTCTACCCAAATTGACGGACGTCGCCAAAGCATTAAGATGAAGATGCTCAAAAATTAAGAATATGCACAAATCGACGGACGTCACCAAAGCATTGAGATGAAGATGCTAGAAAATTAAGAACCAAAGCATTGAGATGAAGATGCTCGAAAATGTCGCCAAAGCATTGAGTTGAAGATGCTCGAAAATGCCAAGTGTCATGATGATGATGTGGCTCATGTGATGCAGTAAATCCCTGGTGTCATGATGATGGCGTGGCTCATGTGATGCAGTCAAATCCTTGGTGGATCTAAGGATTTGTGAACCAATCAAAATATGACATGTGGCACCAGAGATGATGAAGCAGAGGTAGACAGATGGTTGGCCACCTCAAGATGCGTGCCAATCCAGCGGACTCATTTCAAAACTTAACTTAATGCTTGCATAATATTAAATTCGAATTTGATAAAGTCAACTATATTGAAAAATAAAAAATTTAAATGATAACAGTCTGCTCACGAAAATGCTTCCTGGAGGCTTATTTTTTTGACCGAATATATTAGTATTATATATTTTCAGAATCGGTTCAGAATGAGGAGCATAATGGTGACATTTATTTTCAGTTCTGACAAAGTGGGTGAGAGTAGTAACAAACTATGTAATCCGAGGTCAATTTTGAGTAAGGATCAGATATTTTGTAAAAGATGTTTCTGGAATGTAATTGAAATCAGATTTGTTTTGAGATTTTTTAATGAGTCTTAGGGTTGACTGAGTTGCCCTAAAAATACCCTAAATGATCTTTTGTTATTGTATCTTTGTCTCTATAAAAAGATTTTTATGATCATTTAGAGGGGCTGGCTAGAAATTCTTGACGCAGGAAGCTAAAAAGCTAAGTGTGTATCCTCAGTCTAGATTGTAATATGTTTTGCAAGATGTATCAATACTAGGGAGAAACCTTCTGTATCTTTTGCATATTGTCTATGGTATTACTGAATCAGTTTGTAACACAAGGATTTGAGTCCAAATACTTAATATAGTTTCTCATTCTTGGATCTCTCCTTTAGTTGTTCTTGATGAATTCTGAGGTTTCCAACTCATTGCATTATGTTACTGGTGTATATGTTTTATCTCTCAGCCTTAATCTAGGATCAGGTTAAAAGCCTCTGAGTGAAGCATAGATTTATTTGGTTCAATCAGGAAGGATATTTGTAAGTAGTGTAAAAGATGTTTAACTGTATTTATGGCTTGGATTCTTGGATGAATTTAGTAGTTGTTCTTGTATTTCATGTCTGCTTCAGGTATGATGCCCAATGGATAAGGCACTGATCATAAGTTACTATCCCTTGTGCTATTACATGTTCGGCAGGATTGTTTACATTCTACAAGAAAATATTAAATCATTACCAGTCTTTATTTTTATTTACATTTATCAGTTGTTCTACCCAATGATGTAGATTCAATGAATAGTAGGTTTTTGTTTAGTACTTTCTCACTGTCATCTGTTGTAAGATCCAGTATTGAATAAAGAACATAGTTAAATCTATTGGATTAGGTGTACCCACCTTGGTTTTGCAGAGCCAAAAGTGAAGAGGGTAGTCTTGTCCCTATAGTTGGTCCAGTTGCTTATAGATTGCTCATATTTGGAACTAACCACTCCTTAACATTCATCATAAGCATATTGGTATCTCATGGAGTGTAAAATCCTATCCAGGAACCAACATGTTAGACAGACCAAATGGCATCTTTCTGTATGCCATGGTGCCTCATTTGGTGGTGAATGTTGTTTTATATTGATCTTCCTCCTTAACCAGGCCCTGGTTATAACCAGGAAAGCCATCTAAGAGAGAAAATTTGTCAGACCCTGAGACATACTGTAGAATCTGTTCCATGGATGGCAATGGGTGATGATCTTTGAGTGAGGCTCTGTTAAGATCTCTGAAATCCACACATAACCAGATTTCACCATTCTTCTTCCTAACTGGTACTAGATTGGAAACCCAAGAGGTGTGTTTAATGGGGAAAATAATATTAGCCTCAATCATTTTCATCAACACTGCTTTCATCAAGGCTTCTACCTTAGGATTGATGGGTCTTTGTTTCTTCCTTACTGGTTTGGCATGAGGCTCTAGCTCAATGGTGTGCTAGGCTAAGTGAGGATCAAATCCTTTCAAATCATAGTATTCCCATGCAAAGACATCACTATATTCTTGACATAGTGAAATAAAGGCTTGTTGTTCTAGTTGTGTGCATACCTTTCCAAGTTTAAGGAATTTGTCCTTGAGAACCTCCATAGATTGGTAGTGCTCTTCTTTGACTATCATACTACCCTTATCTCCTCGGAGCTGATCATCAGAGTTAAATATGGACTCAAGGGTGACCAGTCCCTTAGGCAGCCTATTACTTTTCCAATGTAGCATCTGGTCACCATACTGGTGAGCATATTTGTTTTGGTTAACTCTAGAAAATTCAACCTCTTCTATCAAAAAGTTAAAAATCTACTCATCATTTTCAAAAACTTGCCAACTCACCTGATTGTCTAGTATGGATGGCCTTACCAGAACCTTTACATGCTGCGAGTTGGGACTTGTGATCTCTTTTGGAATATCATATTCTGCTCCCATGGCAGCCAGCTTGTTTGCCTGTTTGTTCTGATTTCTTGGAACAACAACCAGATTAAAAGCACAAAAATCTTCTATTAAATCCTAAACCCTATGCTTATACAGCTTAAGTGTATCATTTTTTGTCAGATTAGTGCCACGAATTTGATTGACCACTAATTCACTATCACCTATAACTTCTAGGCATTTGATTCCTCTTTGTCTAGCCCATTCTAAACCATGAATCAAAGCCTCATACTCTGTTATATTATTAGTACAACTAAAGGAAAAATGAACTGCAAAGTAATACCTTTTCCCTTCTGGAGAAATTAGGACAGCTCCTCCTACCAAACCAACTTTTCTTCTGGCACCATCAAAAAATAACTGCCACAACTCATCACTCTGAATTCCAGAATGTTTGTCTTCCTTCTTCATCAAATCTAGAATCACAACACCTTCTTCATGAATGATATACATTCCAATACCAGAAATCTCCATGTTTCTAAAAGGGTCATCCTCTTCTAAGTCTCTTTCAACCTACTCATCTAGGGCAATATCAGGAATCTTTCCAGTAGGGATTCCAAGTTCAGAATCACTTGGGTCTTGTTCATGATACATCAAATTGGCATTTATAGGGCTTGGGGTATATGGTTTAGCATGAGTTTTTGCAAAAGCTTCAGACTTGATTCTAATTATAGTCCCGTATCTAGTTCTGAAGTATAGATGAGACCAATCAACTGAGAGATATCCCCCCAACCTAGCAGTGAACTCTCTGCTTAGGCAAATGGAAAAAAGAGGAGGCAAATCTATGACATAGACATCTTTGGGAATGGAGATATTGGGGCATTCATGCAGAGTGAGGCTGGGGTCTTTTATGACTCCCAAGGTACTAATGGATGACCCATCTAACTGAACAACAAGCATGTCTATTAGCTCATAAGATAATCCTAGTAGGTCTGCTAACTTCTTAGAAATCACGAAACTACTAGCTCCTGAGTCTATCATACAGTTATGAACCAGGTAATCTCCAACAATAAGAGTTACATAGAAAGGGGGAGGTTTAACCTGTGGGGCAACGATGGGCTGCAAGCTAGTTTCATCTTTCTACTGCTCCTTTTGAGGTGTTTCAGCCACTAGGACTCTAGGCTGGTCTAAAACACCTTCCTGATTTAATGAAATCTTAGCCAACTAACTAAGTATTAACTCCTCTTGACTAGGGATCACCAAGGTGTCCATCAAAGGTATATTGATAGAGGTCTTCTTCATCTGCTCCACAATATTAAAAGATCCCAAACGTACTTTAGACTATCATTTTGGTGCATTAACCTCTGTTTGTGTAGACACCAGCTGTGTAGCTACCTTGACTGGTTCTTTAGCATCCTTTGGTTGGTTTAGGACTGGAACTTGAACTGCTTTGGGTTTTGGATTCAAAATAGGAGCTTGCTAACTGGTGGAGGCCACTTGTTCAACCTCCAAAGCCTTCTTCTTAGACCTTATGTTGGCTACAACTGGGATGTAATTTGGGTCATCTTTTGGTGAAAAATTCACCCCGCAAAAATTTTCTTTCTGGAAATTCAGCAATCCCGCCTCAGGAGTCTGCAATTCATTTGTGGTAACAACTAGACCTTGCTGGATTTATGTTTCTTGAACCATCTCCTGTGGCATTATCACATTTTTCTGCACTATGAGGGCCTGATTATAGCCATTAGGACATATGTCGTGGATGTGTTGCTAATTGCATGGGCAGCCCCATAGGTATTCTTGTGCTATATTATTCTGAGCTATAGGAACCAGCTCCCTAGAAGCACTAGGAATGCTAGGATTATAAGGCTAGTTGGCCTTTTGGTTATAACTTCTTGCTTGACCTTGCTAACCTTATTGGTATTGGGGCCTGTTCTGCTAGTAGTGATTTTGATAGGGCTACTGATAAGGCTATTGATAGGGTTGCTGGTAAGGCTGGGACTGTTGCTTCTTTAGACTAACCAGCTCATTAGTAACTATTTGCAAGGCCTTTTTAATCTCAGTCAGCTCTTGGGATTGATTTACAACTGGGTTAACAACTTGTTGAGGAGGAGCTGGGAGAGGTGGAATTGATGCCAAAGCTGGAATTGCTTTAGGAATGGGATGAAGCTCAGGAAAAATAGGCATTGGGGGCCTTGGGGCTATTTTTCTAGCTTGGATTAGGCTATTTTCAGCTCTTATGGCAAGATCATATGCTGCTGGTAGATTAGCCCCTCCCATTGATTAGATCATAACAAAGATATCACTGTTGGGGGCTCTTAGATAACATAAGAAAGCATGCTGGCTTGATAGTCTAACTGTAGATGGTATTCTATTCCATGTTCTTTGAAATCTAAAATTAAAATCCATCATGTATTCTTGAGGTGCTTTTTTTATAGTAGTCAAATGCTCAACTAATGAGAGGTGATCTGATTTATCTTCAAATTGATTGGTTAAGGCTTGACCCAACCCATCCCAATTAGCTATAGAACCAACTGCTAAGCCTCTAAACCATTGCAATGCTTTGCCTTTGAGGGAAGCTGCCAACAACCTCACAGCCACATTATCCTGAGTTATATTATGAAGGGCACAAAGGGATGCCACATCCCTTACGTGTTCAATGGTTGAGATCTGATCCTCTCCTATAAAAATAGGCAAACTCTTAAGGGCTGATATAGGTATGTCATTATGCTACTACAAATTCAAGGGGTTGCCTTGATCAAAAGCTACAAAAGGAAGCAGTTTGGGTTGAGCCATTGGAGGATTTAGGGGAACTTGAATTATAGGTGTTGCTTGTACAGTTAGTAATACATGTATTGACTGGATTGGGGAAGCACTTGTAGGAATGTGTGTAGGCCTAGGAGTAGGATTGGGAGTAAGATTTGCAGATTTTGATGCACCAGATTGGGTTGCTTTAGACCTCTTTTTGACAGATGGAAACTCTACATACATAAAAGGATTCTTACTTTTCCTAGTTGGGATCCCACTCATAAGCTTATATACTGATTTGCATAAAACACCATTAGAGTCACCAGGTATGATTTCAAAACACTGTCACTGCTCATACCACACAATAACTTGCATAAAACTTCTAAGAAATCTGACTCACTGAGTCTTTTGTCCCACCAGGCATGCCAACAACTGTTGTCACTAAGGATTGCACCCAATTTGCTAAGTATTAAACCTAGCAATCCTATGAAACATGAGACTATTCTCAGGCTGTGGGTAACCTATCTGAGAATAGACCTCCAGATTAAGGGATGGCTTCCCTTTGGATCACTTGAAGCTTATCTAAACTTTTAGGAGGAAAGGGAGAGAATACATAAGGTAAACAAATACCTTTGAATGAAACAAAGGTGATCCACCGAAATTTAAGAAGATCCACAACTAAAAATAAATTTACTCCAACAACAAAAGAAATCTAACTCACAACTCAATCCCACTTTCTTAACTCTTAGTGAAACAAGGTACTTAGAATGCAGAAAAGGAAGAAACTTCACAAATCTGATATTCTTGATTGCACACAAATCACACTGTTGAATTAAGATAAATCCATGAACACCAACTTGAATTTAATATGCAGATTAAGGATATAGAAACATCACAATAATCCTGCAGATGACTTCAATAGAAAATTCAGAATTATGGGAGAACAAGAAGGATCAATTTTATTGCTGAAAAGAAACAAGTACAAGATGTGTCTCTCAGAGCTACATCACTCCTATCAGAGAGAAAGAAATGAAGGGCTAACCTCAATCACCAAAAGTGAGAGGTATATGAACTAAAAATTAGGAATCTACGTTCAAACTCCACTACCTCCTAAGAATAGAAAAGTCAAAAAATGGACCCATGAGGCTACATCATGGTTCAAATGCCAGATTATCATATTCCTAGGGGCAAGGGAAGTGGGACCCTAAAAATAGATAGTCAAAGATGACTAGTCTATCCAGTAAATCATGCCTCTAACTGATAATCTGACAATGGTTTATAAAAAATACCACTTGTCGATATCTTACAATAATATTCTGCAATGAGTTAGCAATAAAACCTATCCCACTATGTCATAAAAATAGATCTAACTATATTTTCAAAATGGTCTCAACCAAAAGGGAAACACATTTTGAAAAATAATAGCATTAAATAACAAAAACTCCTATCCCTAGGGAAAACTATGGATTACATAAGAATTTCAAATATCAAGAACCCACAAAAATGGGAGGATATTCATAAAAATAAATACATCATACATAACCCAAAGTTGAAGACCTCAACCCTAAAGAAAGGGGAGGAAGGAATCAAATGTTATTATCAAAACCCCTGTGTGAAAAAGAGGAACCCTATCATCAAAATCTTCAACTCGGCACCTGGCAACCTTCCAATCTCACTGGTAGTTCTGATTTGGGAAACAACAAACTTCGGTCTCGAAAATATGTTGTTGAGGTAGCCATGCATGTACTCAATTCATTTTTCATATGATCACATTGTTTCTTCCTTTGCATTGCAGACTTCATTGTATTAGGGCATCATTGACTATTCTTTCATGGCACTGTTATACACTTGAATTTCTCTATACATTGTAATGCATCTCCACTTCAATGGGCTCTCCTATGTTTTGTATTTACTTCTATAGTTGATTGATTCATTGGACCGAATGGTACTATTTCATTTGAAAACATTTTGTGTGAACACTAGATGCTCGATGAGCCACAAGCTAGGGCATTGGTTTGAATTTACTTGTTTATGCTCCATTGATAATGAAATTGAGAGGACACTGTTGTAAAGTCTCTGCATTTGATTTTAGTTCCATTCCATTTGATTCGAGGGAATAGTGTTTGGCTCCTTCGAGGGCACTGGTGAAGTGTTTATCTTTTCAAAATGATGGCATTTTATGTTAACTTTTATTAATGGTACTATGCTTCTTTGCATATCTGCATTTAGTCTCTTGTAAAAACTAGGACATCATCATTGGTTTTGGCACTTATTTGCATATAAATACCATTACTTGCTTTTATCATTAGTATTTTGATAGCACGGTTACTCTGTTATTTCATTGGTATTTCATAGCCTGTAGGTGGTTCATTTGGCATCGTTCATATGGTTCTTAGATGCTCACTTGTGAATAACCCGTGCTTGAACAATGGCATCAATTGCCAATGATCTCAAAAAAATTTTGAGGACCCATGAAAATCTAGGGCATTGTGCATGTTGATTAGCATTTCCTTGCATTGATTTGATATCTATATTTGAAATTGATGGCACTATGAACACTTTCTATTCAAATTGGGGAAAATACTACTGTTTGATATCCCGCCTGTGGTTAGGGCATTGATTGTCGATGGCACAGTGTTGTTCTCAGGTTGGCTCACTGCTTCATTATATTGATCACTATTATAGCTTTATTGTTTATAGCCCGATGATACTTGTTAGGGCAATGTATCCACTATTGGACATTTATTGGGTTTCAAACCATGGAACCTATTTATAGACACCAATCTGCTATTAGCTAGGACATCATTTACTGTTGGCATCCCTGCTATCAACTGGATCATTATTTTCTGATTCATTTATTCAAAATCTTTGATCTTCATGCATTATCTTTTAACAAATGGTGCTGATGTTTGATAGCTTCCCACTAACATATTGCTTCACTATTAATGCCCTTGTTTATTGGACTGTTTGATCACCATGAGAGCTGTATGTTTGATCATATTTTTGTATCTTAGAGGTACATACTTATTTGAACATTCAATGGCACATTTATATTCTAGATTTTTATATTATTGACCTCAGATTGTTCATGCATCAATTCTATACGTGATTAAGATATTGCATTTTTATGCCCATTTACCACCATAATGCTTGGATCTTCATGTGCCTTGACATGTTTAAGATCCGTGATCCATATATGCAGCTCATTGTCATAATCATGTTTTGTTCTACTCTGGAAGCATCAAGTCCTTGTCTTTTCTTGGAACCTATGCACTTGTTACTTGATGCTTACTATAGATGCATTATATCCACTATGATGGTTCATTGAATGTTGACTGGTATTTGAATAATTGTGTATACCTTCTATCTTACACAGGGCACTATAAAATGGTCTTAAACATGCTGTGTTATCTTTTATTTGTTGCACATTGATCATCATGCCCTATTACTGGACTATATGGAGTATCAATGCCACTGTAAATGTTATGGTCATACCACTAATATACCCTGTATCACTGATACCTCTATTCTTTGAGAGACTGACTAATCATAATGATTAGAGCATGAAGTCCTGATGTTGCATCAAATGATTCTATATTCTGAATGTTCAAATTCATTGGCAAAACAAGGCATTGCATTTGATTTCCTACCTTGTGCCTTGCTAGTTCATCATATTATCATATTCATGCCCAATATACATATTTGATATGCTCATGCCATAGTAGAATGTATTGAATGTATGTTTTGGAGCACATATATGTTGTAGAGTATCCTTCCTTTAGTACATAGATTCAGGATTAAACATACCTACATCATGAATGCACCTCATTTCTCTATCATGTTGATGAAGTATACCTCCTAATACTGCCAGTGCTCTATTTTTTAATATATTTCATGCCATCTGAGGATGATATTGCATAGATTTGAGTATTTATTTCTCTATTTTGTTATTTGACTTGATGCACCTTGCAAGATCTTTTGTTAGTGTTTGACCATGCTTCATTGATCCTCATTGATGCTGCTTTATCTTGATGCACCTTGCTTTGTACAATGTGTGCTCTTGGCCCTTGATGTGATCATTGAATAAAATAATTGAGGTTTTTTTGTCATGATCTGCATCAGGGGCCTAGATCATTAGTTGAATTCATTGTTGGATTAGCTCCTCATGTATCTACACATGAAACAAACACATCAGTGAAAGCATGGTTCTTCTTCTATTCTTTGGAGCCCTATGCACATGCCCTGAGCACAACCTTTGTTAGAGGTGCATGGCTAAGTGTATGTATGCATTCTATGAATATTGTGATACCAGCCATTGCTTAGATCCATTAGATCTAACCCATATCCCTTCTTCTCTTCTTGCAGGTTCTAGATCTCAAGAGCTTCTAGACAGGACCAGGCTTCAGACACCAATACCAAGAAATGTCTGGTACCCCAATATTTAACTATTTCTTTGTGTATATCTACACTCATCCATTCAATTTTGATAATGGCTATGCTCACGGCTTGTTTGAGCTTAGATAGATGCTTTTCCTTTCAGTTCTTTACTTTTCTGAATAGTATACATACATGCATGTGTACCCTTGGATGTAGTTCATTTCCTTTCCCTTTCATGTGCTTTGCAATGAAATGAACATAAAATTTAAAGAAGATCACCTAATAACACAAACTAGGGTATTGCAGCTCATCTAGTAATTAGGTCCCCAATGTAAGAATGAACAAAAATATGGCAATAGTTACCTTTGATATCATCTAGCTCAAAGTATTTCCACCTTTATAATTTTAAATGCATAAAGCACCTTCCCATAAAGAATCAAAATTTTCATGTTGACCTAGCTTACTTTCCCTTTTGTTGTATTTTAGAACCAAATCATTTTCCTCAAAAATTAGGTCTGATGACCTATTTTCAAACCATCTTTTAACAAATCCTTGATGTCATTTAAGGGATTTGAAGGTCTTCTCACCCTCTTTCTAAATATTTAACAATTTTTCCAGCCTAACATTCATGGTGCCATCATCTTTGACCTACAGTGCTAGGATTTCTAATAAGATGAGGAGTTATTCCTTCTATAGACTAGTTCATATGGTGAGTGTTTTAGATCATATTTTAGAGAAATTCTATTTTTCCATATTGAATCTTGTTGCTATTTATATCATTCTTGCTAGTGTCATGAGCCTATCCTAATTATAATCATGATCAAAGTTTTATTTTTTTATTTGGATAGTCCACTCCCTTGTGGGTAATACTTGAAATATGGATTCAAGAAAATTTCATTTCTTAGTATAAAGTTAGACATTTTGGTTTGGATGAATGCTATTGTATTGTTTGAAATTATTATTTTAGGGGGCCTGAATTTTGATACTAACTCTTTGAGGAATCTAAAAATATCATTTTTCATTCTAATTATTTAGTTTGTCTTCTTCAAACCATCGAGTGAAATAGTATTTAACTATAAGAATCCATCTCTATCTGATGCTTAAAGGCAGAATAATCATCCTATTAAAATCTAAATCCAATTGGGATAATGATTCATCAACTACAATATATCTCATTCGCATGGTGAAATTATTTCGTCTCCCTATGAAGAATTGGAACTTCTCACATTTCTTAAGTAATTCAAACCAATTAGTAAACATAGTTGGGCAAAAATAACCATCCTACATAATTTGAGTGTAGTAGTTTTTACTAAATAGTGTCTTCCTGAGGACCCATTGTGAATTTCCTCTGGCACTTTATGGCTCTTGGATTCATTGACACATCTTAGCATAGATCCACTAAAATTTCTCCTAAATAATGCACCTTCAACTAGGAAATATCTAATAACTTATAGTATGTGATATATTCTTTTGTTTCAAGGGAGATGTAAAGGATATCTTCCTATTTGTGTGAAACTTATATATTCAGCTACCCATTCTTTTGTCACTCTAACATAATTGACAAGGATCAATTCCTCTACCTCTTTATCCCCTTCTAGTTCCTTTAATATATATTCACAAAGGCCTCTTCCCTGGATTACATTAGCTAGGTGGACTTCTATGTCATACTACATAATATTTGTGATCAAGTTACCTCTTTTTGGGTAATCTCATCTTCCATTATGTATTCCCACATGCTAAGGTGAGAAACATATACCATGATCTTTCTTCCTAATTCAACATGTCTAAAATTTTGAGGCCGTTCACAAGAGAAAAGGCTTTCTTTTCCACAAAATTATATTTTGCATCGTGTAGTCTTTTAGTTTCCTAGAGTAGAAGGTGAGAAGGTGTTATTACTTTTGAGTTTTTCTATTTTTGGTAAGGACAAAAACAAGGTTGTATTCACTTTTGTATGCATACATTATAAATTCCTTCATCAAATCATGATTTGATAATGCTAGAGTTGTAGTTGTAGCTCATTTTTTCTTCTTTAAAGTGACCGTCCCTTATACACTCCATCCAAAGATTTGTTCCTTTCTTATCATCAAGGTGATAGGTCGTGCCATTCTTGCAAAATCATAAATGAATCTATTTATGAAATTAATCTTTTTGAGGAAGGACTTGTTACAAGTAGCGGTTGTCATTGCACCAAAATATCGACCGATTAATGCATGAGACAACCAATAGACTTATAAAAGACACAAGAGGTTGTTAAACCATGTCACAAATCCTTAAGGGGCATGTTGGTAGTTAGTCAAATAATCCCCCCCTCAGCGTCACCTAAGGGGATTTGAACCTATGACCAAGATTTGATACCACTTGTTACAAGTAGCGGTTGTCATTACACCAAAAGATCGACCGATTAATGCCCAATACAACCACTAGACTTATAGAAGACATAGGAGGCTATTAAACCATGTCACAAATCCTGAAGGGGGATGTTGGCAATTATTCCAACAAGACTAAATTCCTTTCTTATCCAAGGGAGGGAGGAGTTCTAGAGTAGGTTTTACTCACTTGGGATATCTAGAAATCCTCTCTTTTGATACTCTATATCCTAGGAATTTCCCTTTCTATACCCAAACTGGTGTAGGACCACCAAGGCCAAGGACAAAAGGCCTAGAAGGAATGAGCATAAATGAATAGATCCTATGGGGAAGTGAAGGACAAACATAACCTTGAGAGGTCATTGGCAATGTAAAAAGACCTTAATGGTCATTAAATTTTGTTTTAATGATGTTTTGATTAATATATGAATCCTTTGTGAAAGGATTAATCAATGTAAGCCTTAATGGCATTTTGGGGTTGAAGTCTACCTTTGGTCATTTGTGGATCCTAGAGTAGATGAAGTGTTTAAGAACCTATGAGATCTATAATGAACGTAAATGTGATCTATATGATCCTAACCTATTGGGAAAATGTGCAAATAGTCAAACATTAGTAATAAGTGGCATATACCTAACATATAGAAAAACTATCCGTAGGGCACCTCAGATTGAGCTTAAACATAAGCACCCTATCACCGTTTCATTTGCTCTAATAGCAGGGATGTGGCTATGATCTCGAAGAACAAGGAGCTTGTTCCCAATTTTATTTAGAAGGATTACCACCATTTCAATAACAAGGATACCCCATAGTAGTACAAAACTAGGTATGGAACACATGTTTTGCCCTTACGATTCTGAGGTCCAAATGAAGGAAGATGTGGATTTAAGCTAAGAATGAGATGCAAAGTTGATTTAAACCAAATGACAGATGTGATATGATGTAGAAATGATATGAAAAGATTGAAAATGAACTATATTCAATCTATTAGGCTAATCTAGAGTGAGTTAGAAACATGAAAAACATGAAGAAATCTAACAATATTAGAAATTATGCTATTCTAGATTCAAATTGATATGTTAAAAATGAATGGAATGATAAAAACTAAGCTACTAATTTGGTCTTCGAAATGAGGGTATTTATAGGATTTTCCTAAGGGCTTGGATTAGGAAGGAGGGTCAGAGTTTTGAGTTTGGTTAGTGGTTCAGTAAGATGGCTTAGGGATTGCATTCATGGTTGAATTCCCCAAGGGTTTCTCACACATGTGTGAGCAACACTTGGGATGTGTGCTAGGGGATCAAGCTAGAAGAAGGGTCATGGGCTCTCATTTATGGATGTAAGAGCCATAAATGAGGGTGTAAGAGGGCTATTAATGACTTACAAATTCATTAATGAGGGTTGACTTTGGGGTCAAAGAGGTTGGATTAGCCTAAGAGGGTTAGGAATCCCTCCCTAAGATGGATTAGGGAGTGATTAGAGATGGGTAGATAGGTTTAGGGATTTCTAGAAGATTCTAGGGTTTTGAGGATTAAATAAATAAATAACTTTATTTAAGGATTGTGACTTTATTTATTAAATTTTAATTTAATAAATAAGGAATGAAATATTTAAATTAGATTTGAATGTTTCTAGTAGTGATATTTTAATTAAATGTCTATAATTAAAATAGGAGAAGGGATAATGACAAAAAATGAATTAATTAATTAAATAAATAATGATGTCATCAAGGAGTTTTTCAAAATAAAATGTTTTTATTTAGCAAAGGGATTTTAGGTGTCTACATTTCGCTTGTCTTTGATGTGATGCCACAAGTGGCATGGTATCAAATACAAGAAAATAAGATAACCCAGGCTAGAATAAAAGATAAGGGATTGTGCCCCCTCAAGAAAATAACCCAAAGAGGAAACTTTAGGGAATTTTCTCGAAAAGGACGCAAGTGGGAAGGAGGATAAAAATATGATCTTCAAAGAGAAAATATGCATGAATGAAATATGATGCTAAATGATGCAAGATTAATCTATATGATACAGGACAAGGGGGATTTGGGGAGCTCATTGTATTGGATATTTTTAAGAGCATAAACTAGTTTGATATAGCAATGCTAGAGACCTACCAAGGTTAATGGGAACTCAAGGCCTTGTCACCAGCGTTGCACAAGACTGACACAAAAAACAAGCATGCAAAGGGTTTCACCAACATCACACATGAAACATGGAAGAGACATGGTGGAAATTATGCTAGAGAAACCAAAAAAAGATGACTAACGCGCAAGAAGAAAGACAATGAAAAGACCTTTCCCTAGATTGTCCACATTTGCTGTGCACCATGATATAAAGGATCGTGCTGAGTTTGAGTAGGGAAAAATGAGACACCATTAAAGATAAACAAGATATAGAGAACAAAATCCAAGATCAAAATGATAACTCCAAAAGATGTCCTTTGCCAAGGAGAAATATTGATTGACTAATTGGGAAGATTAGGTCAAACGTGAGGAAGGATATATCCTACATAAACCCAGTTTGATTGATTATGAATGATTAGGTCAGATAGGAGGAAGGATACATCCTCAAGGACCTATTTTATGAAGATAATGTTATGTTGTTGCTGGAAAATTGTGAATGAAGGACAAGTTACCTACTCAAAGTTTTTGTAGGACTGATGAGGATATGTTCAACAGAGCACAAAGATATGGTAGAAAGGGAAGCCCAAAAGATAAGTAAAGATCCAAAAGAACCAATGAAATAACTAGTATCTCACAAACCTTTTTCCATAGGTAGGATGATGGATGATGATTAATTTGTTGAGGATTGATTTGATTGGTCTGACAAAGATGGTGGAAGATGGTGGAGTATTTACTAAGTGTCAAGAAAGATTCATTTAGTCCTGATGTAGGATCATATAGGATTGTCAACCTAAGATAGACTGTTGATTTTTAGAAGACAGGATCCTTGCCAGTATAGGCCAATCTATTGCTCGAGATGACAAGGTCTATAAAGACAACTACAAGATTCCCTAAACAATTCTTAGTCAAAGGATAGTATTGGGATGATTCTAATTTAGGATAAGGATTGAGAAAATCATAAGATATGACACTAAGTGTTTTAGATAACTAGATTACGATTCCTATGATAAGAGATAGGTAAGAAACTCAAACCTCAAAGGGGCCAAGGGGTGATTTTTGAAGTATGTAGCTCAATAGCTCAAGATGACACAAGGGTTGACTGACGTAGAGGATGAGACCTAAAGACACATATGTAAAAATGATCTTAGGTGGAGAAATGAATGACACTAGTATACAAGACTCAGGATGGGTTGTACAAGGGATTAGGGATGAAGATGATGCTACAAAGTGTATCATCTTAAAATGGAAGCACTTCCATGTTAAGAGAATTTAGCCCTCCAAGTAAGTGGTTTGGAGTCATGCTAAGCACCTTGATCAGATCTTTGCATGTTTTTCGCTTTCTCCCCGCTTTCCACTTCTTCTCCGCGCTTGATTTCTCCATTCTAGGTGAAATTAGGGTTAAGGTCTTAAGGAATTTTATAATTTTCCCTCTTCCATGGATTTATTTTCTAGGTAGGGTTAAGAAATGAGACCTCCTAGTCCTTCATCATATCAATCAGGGGATTTTCTATTTGTTCCGGACACTGGGTCCTATTCTGACATGAAATCCTACATCTCAGGCATCTCCTAGAATCTCTGCTGCAAAATCTACCAAAGTTAGGGTCTGAGGTCAAAGTCGACCTCTACCCTGACCAGGTCAGGGTTGACCTTGACCTTGACCTCTTCTTGCTAGGATTTCAAAATTCAAATGTTGGCAGTTTGGATTTTGGGAAAGTTATTTCTACACTTTCGAGTCGGCTGTTTCAGGCTCCGAAATGGTAAATCCTTTAACTGTATTTAATTAAGGTATATTTTCTAAAGTTGAGGACCTAATTGGAATTTAATTCTCTAAGGTGTCCCATTTAGAGGAGTGTGCCCTAGATCACTATAAAAGGAGGCCTTCCTCTCTCATTTTCACATCAAATTTTCACATCTCATCATTAAGTTTTTCTCAATCAAGCATCTAGAGCTCTCAAGTGCAAGCAAGTCTTCATGTATTCAAGTGTTCAAGCATCCATTCATCAAGGAGATCCATTGTTCACTATTGAAGGATTCAATCTCTTTGGAGCCCCCTTTGATGATCCATCCTTCTCCATTCATTCAAGCCTTCTCATATGCCAAGTTCAAGTCAAGATTGGTGTTGAAGATCAAATACCATTGATTGGAGACATCCTACATCCATTGAAGCATTCCTATTTGTGGATTTGAGGATTTGAATCCTCTACAAGGACTTCAACATAAGCGAGGTGATTTGTTTCAATTACTTTGTTTATGCACAATACATTTCAATTCAATTCAAGGTTAATTCCTAAATTGGGGTTTGACCAAGGCAAACCCCCCATACAACAAAAACCCCCATTTTCTTGTAGGTACAGGTGCAGACTTTAAGATCTGAGAGAAAATTTGGATACCCTTTTCGGCCATCTTTCAGGATTTGCAAACAGAATCAGAATCAGACTTCAAATAAATAATGTGGTCTTTGACCTTTTAAAAGTTTAAAGTCAACTTGTGTGAATTTGGAGAAAAGATTTCTGGGTTTCTCCGCCTCGACATTTCCAATCTAGAGTAAGTGATGGAATCTTCAAAAAGTTCATACAGAAGCCAGAATTCAGCATTTTCCAGATCTACCCTAATTCAAGGTTAGTATTTGTACTTCAATTATTTCAATACCAAATACATTCTACCTAGGGGAAACATTAGATTTGTTCTTTCTTCCATATTTTCCATCAAATTGATCCAATTCTACATTAGCCTTTTAGGTTGATCAAATTGGATCTCCTTGGTGGGAATTTGGGTTTTGAGAATAGATCCCTTTTTCCCCTTAACATTTTAAATAGGGTTGAATACATTTTAACATGATATATTTTGGTGAACCCGACTAGCTTACTCTCTTTCTTTTTGGTGTTAGATTTCCCTTTGTCTTATTGTGTGTGTTGGTGTTCACCTTCATCATTCATTTTGGTGAACCCGATATACTTACTCTCTTTCTTTTTTTGGAATTGGATGCCCTATTGTGTTAGATTCCTCTTTATATTTTCTTGTTATTATTAGATTTGTCCTTTGTGATTAATCTTGCATGCTAATTATATTTTATATTCATGCTTTATGTGTTCTTAGTTTAGTTCATTTAGTTTATGAGCTTTACTACCACTAGTCCTACTTATAACATTCTGGTTAGAAGAAGTCATAGACTCATGGGAGCCTTTGAGCCTGAATCTTCTCCTTTCCTTAGGATCTCCAATGATAACTTGATTCTTCACGACTCTAATCCTATTATGGAGAAAAAATCTTCTCACTCATCTCATGATGAGGATGATGCTTTAAGGGTTTCTCCTAAACAAATCCAAAAACTTTCTACTAAACTTGATAAAATGGGTAATTGGCTTCTTCAAGAAAACCATAGTCAAGATTCTATTCAAGCTATAGAGGCTCTTAAGAAAGTTCTCCATGATAGTGATCAAGGTGTTAACCTCTTGTGTGGTATTACTCATCTTGTGCATTCCAATGTTAAACCTTTAACTCAAGAGGCTCAAGATTTAGGTTTCACTACTCCTATCACTAGTGTTGAACCTCCTCCTAATCCTTTACCTAGTATTCCTATCTATACTCCTCCTTTGGTGAATGTGATAGTTCCCTCTATTCCTATGAGTGTTCATCCCATGTCCCTTCCTACATCACAACCTTCATATCATAATGTTCCTTCTACTTATTCCAATCCACTTCCAACTGTAGTTCCTCGTGTTCCTCCAGTTGTGTCCTCTATTCTTGCAGCTTCTTACACTTTACCAAGTGTGTCTAATGTTGCTACTCCCCCTATTTCCTCTAATGATTCCATGATCATCAGTTTGGCTCAAACTGTATCCTCCCTACAACAACAGCTTGCTTCCTTAACTCAAAACAAGTTTAGTATTCCTACATGTGACATGGGAAGTCCTTTGTCTTGGGCTATTATTTTTACTCCTGTTCCTCAGCAAAGTGAGATGCCTCGGCTTGAGAATTATAATGGAAAAGGAGATCCTATTCACCATGTTAAAACATTCCAAATCCTTTGTAGTGATTATTCTCATGACCATAGGATTTTATCCAAACTGTTTGCTATAACATTTCATGACAAGGCCTTACAATGGTTTTGTTCCTTGCCTCCTTATTCAATTGATTCCTTCCCACAACTTGCTAATGCCTTTATTCAACAATTTCAAAATAATATTGGCCTGCAAGTGTCATTGACTAATTTAATGCATTGTAAACAAAGTGCTAAAGAAAAATTGACTGAATTTATTGGTAGATTTAAGCATTTGCATGCTCATATTTCCTATCCTATTCCTGATATTGATATTCAATGTATGTTTATTTCAAATTTGCAAAAGGATATTAGAGATAAGATTCTGCTTACTGAATTTACCTCTTTTCAACAACTTTGTGTAGTGCTTCATCATTATCAATTACAAGTGAGTCAATTTAAGAGCAACACTCCAATGGCTCCTATTCTAGTTGATAAGAGTGATGTTGCTCCTAATCCAAACAAGTTTAAAAAATTCAACAACTATGTCAAGATAAACAAACCAGTGAATGCAGTTGCTGACCTGGTTGTTGTTGCATCTCACAATGCTACTTCTACATCCACTGCTCTTCGACTAAATCGTATGTTTACACCTCTCTTTGAAACTTTACATGCTATTATGAATAGGTTGTTAACTGCTAATATGATTACTTTACCTCCTATTCAACCTCTTTTACCCACTACAATTGCATCTAAATCTTTTGATCAAAATGCTTTTTGTCAATATCATTGTCAGAATAGTCATGATACTCAGAAATGTTTTTCTTTAAGACATAAGGTCCAAGATCTCATTGATGCTAAGGATTTATCTGTTGATAATTTGGATAGTAGTGGAAACCAATCTGTCTCTCCTCCTAATTAGAACCTTCAAATCTATACAAACCCTTTATCTTTGCATGATACTAATACTATTGCTCAACCATCTGCTATGGAAATTGTATATGATTCAAAGAGGGATGATCTTAATCATGTCATTAATCAAGTGGATCATGTTGCTAAGCCTATATCTCCACCTCAACCTTCACTTCAAGTTCTATCTCAACCTCAAGTTAAACCTAAACCTAAAGTGAAACCTCAACCTAAACCTTGACAAAAATTCAAGAATAAAAGACCTCGGGAACTTTTTATTACCATTGATGACTCTGAGATTATTAAAGCTCCTGATGGTCCCCTTTACATTGCTGCTAGGATTGCTCAAATACCTACTCATGGTTGTCTTGTCGATTCTACCTCCTTAGTCAATGTTATCACTGAAGAAAATATTTTTATGAAAAGCTTACAACGTGACTTCTATGATACATTGGATGTGTGGATTCAAACTTGTAATGGTTTTCTTTATCCCTCATTTGGTTCTATTACTTTACCAGCTGAACTTTTTGGAAAAAATGTGAACACTACCTTTGTTGTGGTTCCTACTTCTGATCAATTTCAAGTTAAGCTAGGTTTTCCTTGGTTGACTTTTATGCATGTTGTTGCTTCACCTATCCATAAGTGTCTTAAGTTCACTCATGATGGTGAAGTGAAGATGATCAATCATAGTCTATATCAACCTTCTAGGCCTAGAGATTGTGCTACTCTGGATTTCTTTTGGCCTTCATTACCTAATTCATGTCCTCCTCGCCCTCATAATCTTTTTCAATCATATCAAGCTTACAAGCATCATAAGATTCTTCAATTAAGCATACCTCCTATGGATCTTAATTGTGGTCTTTTACTGACACCTTTGATACCTCCTTTAACTATGGCTTCTAGTTCTGTTAATCAAGTTCCTCCTACCAAACTGATCAGAGATCCTGTGATTGTTTCTCCTATGGTTGATAATCCTATTGATCTTCCTAAAGAACCTGTGAAGGATCCTGTGATTGTTCCTCCTAGTTCTCAACCTATTTCAAATAAATCAAAATTTAATTGATCTACTAATGAATGTCGTAAAAAGTGCCATGCTCATGCTAAAGCTAAAAGATCTCTACTTTCTTCAGATAAACATATACATAATGTGTTAGAAGATGTTGTTACTAATAATGATGTTCACATGCATGATTATGATGATTCTAATCATATCTTATATCCTATTTTGATTCATTTGGATGAAGAAGATACTCTTGATGATACTGATAATGTTAATGATGAATATGAGACTATTGACATTGACATTGACATTGATTTGCCAAATATGCTTTCATCTCAATTAAATCTTACACCTAGTGTCAAACATAGTGATTCTCAAGAGGATCCTTGTTTGGAACTAGCTATCATTCCTACTATATTGGATATAGTCCCTCACGCGAGTTACCCACCTACCCTAAATGATATACAATGAGATGGGGAAAGTAGGTGTTAGGCTTGATAGGCTTGTCCTTCATGGTAGCTTTGTTGTGTGTTTTCCTGATGTACTGTGCTTCTCCCGTAATGTATTTGCTAAATGTCGTTAGATTCTTTTATACGATTCTTGTTATTCAGTTGGTGCAAGATGATGGAAGAATCGAAACTGTTGTTCCATTCTTCTATATGTATCTCTATTCTTCTATATGTTGTTCAACGTTATGTTGTAGATGTGCTATTGTTCGTAAATGTTTCCTTGTGTAATCTATTTTGATTCGAGATATGGTAGCACTAAATCTTTTTGGTCTCCATGTCATGGTCCGAAAAGATTCTTCTTTGTATATCTTATGTGATATTTCCTCCTTTGTGATTGTAGTTCTACTTTCTTTGGGGAATGATGTCAATTCATTTGCAATAATATCATATATATATTATCCTATGATCATACTAACCCTATGGTAGGGAGATCCCTTCCATTTTCTCTGTATGTTTCTATGATATTTCCCTTGATTTGTCTTCATGTGGGGGCATGTCAACATGGAAACATAATCAGTGGAGTTGTTTATGTTTTTGTTAAAGCCATTTCTCTTGGTAAAGTGTCAGCAATGGCTTTAACATGGGGGCATACGCTCTACTCACTTATTACACACACACACTTATGAAAAATTCAAAACATGCTAAATCTTCTAAAGGTAACACACATAAGTTGCTAAATCCTAAGGAAGATACGCACTTTAAAATTACTTTTAAACCTTTCTTTTTGGATTAAGAACTAATCCTTAAAGTATGGATTTATATTAGGATCTCTTTATCCCTTCAGTTTCAAGCACACATATATTTTTTATCCCTTAAGGTCAGAAGTGTCCTTAAGATTGGATCTCCTTTTTTATTTTATTCTTATGGAATAGAATATTCCTAGGAATAAATTTTTGATGGGTTGACTAGTGAGTAGCCACATTCACTAGGCAGTTCAATTCCATCTTTCCAGTTGTGCCTTTTTTTTCCTGTGTGGTTCACAATAGGACATAAGTTCTCATTGGGCGAGGTAATCACACTTTTTCTTTCTCTCTTTAGAGATGTCTCTCTTATCTATGATCTAAGAGTCGATGAAGACTTGAGTCCCTAGGGGCTTGGTATTTCTCTTTGTCCCTTAGATTATGATAAGATTATCTTGTTATTTTTATCTCCTTTACCAAGAGTTTGCATCAAGTCCATACTCTTTCTAAAGTGGGGGCTTAATGTATCATCTTAAAATGGAAGCACTTCCATGTTAAGAGCATTTAGCCCTCCGAGTAAGTGGTTTGGGGTCATGTTAAGTGCCTTGATTGGATCTTTGCATGTATTTGCCTTTCTCCCCACTTTCCACTTCTTCTCCGCGCTTGATTTCTCCATTCCAGGTGAAATTAGGGTTAAGGTCTTAAGGACTTTCCTCATTTTCCCTCTTCCATGGCTATATTTTCTATGTAGGGTTCAGAAATGAGACCTCCTAGTCCTTCATCATATCAATTAGGGGATTTTCTATTTGTTCCAGACACTAGGTCCTATGACATCAAATCTTGCATCTTTGGCATCTCCTGGAACCTCTACTGCAAAACTTGGCAAAGTTAGGGTCTGAGGTCAAATTTGACCTTGACCCTAACATGGTCAGGGTCAACCTCAACCTTGACCTCTTCCCACCAGGATTTCAAAATTCAAATGTTGGCAGTTTGTCTTTTGGGAAAGTTATTTCTCTGCTTCCGGGTCGGCTGTTTCGGGCTCTGAAATGGTAAATCCTTTCATTGTATTTAATTAAGGTATATTTTATAAATGTGAGGACCTAATTGGAATTTAATTCTCCAAGGTGGTCCATCTAGAGGAGTGTGCCCTAGATCACTATAAAAGGAGGCCTTCCTCTCTCATTTTCACATCAAGTTTTCACATCTCATCATCAAGTTTTTCTCAATCAAGCATCTAGAGATCTCAAGTGCAAGAAAGTCTTCAAGTATTCAAGTTTTCAAGCATCCATTCATCAAGGAGATCCATTGTTAGCTATTGAAGGATTTAATCTCTTTGGAACCCCCTTTGATGATCCATCCTTCTCCATTCATTCAAGCCTTCTCATATGCCAAGATCAAGTCAAGAATGGTGTTGAAGATCAAATACCATTGATTGGAGACATCCTACATCCATTGAAGCATTCCTATTTGTGGATTTGAGGATTTGACTCCTCTATAAGGACTTCAACATAAGCGAGGTGATTTGTTTCAATTACTTTGTTTATGCACAATACATTTCAATTCAATTCAAGGTTAATTCCTAAATTTTAGTTTGACCAAGGCAAACCCCCCATACAATAAAAACCCCCATTTTATTGCAGGTACAGGTGTGAAGTTTCACATCTGAGAGTGAATTTGGATACCCTTTTAAGCCATCTTGTAGGATCTGCAAACAGAATCAGAATCGGACTTCAAATAAATAATGTGGTCTTTGACCTTTTAAAAGGTCAAAGTCAATCTGTGTGAATTTGGAGAAAATATTTATGGGTTTTGTCCGCCTTGACATTTCCAATCTAGAATAGTTGATAGAATCTTGAAAAAGTTCATACAAAAGCTGGAATTCAGGATTTTCCAGATCTTCCCTAATTCAAGGTTAGTATTTGTACTTCAATTATTTCAATACCAAATACATTCTACCTAGGGGAAACATTAGATTTGTTCTTTCTTCCATATTTTCCATCAATTTGATCTGATTCTACATTAGCCTTTTAGGTTGATCAAATTGGATCTCCTTGGTGGGAATTTGGGTTTTGAGAATAGATCCCTTTTTCCCCTTAACATTTTAAATAGGGTTGCATACATTTTAACATGATATACGAAGATATGCAAGATGATTCCCCAATTGGGCTAGAAAGCCAAGATGAATGTATGGTGGATAGGATGATGATGGATGATGTGCCTTGAATTGACACAAGGATTTGGGAAGGAAAAATCCCAATGATGATGATTGTATTGAGATCAAGGCTTGCCACAAGACTACGAAGAAGACTAAGGATGGGATTGGATAGTTTAACTTGATCTTGGATGTTGGATAGATAGAGGATATGGATAGGATTTATAGATATTGGAAGGTTTCTAGGAAGATTTGGATATGTATGGATGGCATTGGATTCCATGGGGGTTGCCTATAGCTAGATACCAATGACAAGGGAAGTACCAGGTGATGGAAAGATGGAGGAAATACTTAGGGATTTGAATGGAGGACTTGCTTGAGGATGTGGATAGAGGATTTACTATGAAATAGGGATAGAAGATACTTCTAAGGGGTGTTGATGGAGGAACTTCTTTGGATTTATAATAGAGGATTTTGTGAGGCCTCACCCCGATCCATCATAGAATCTATGATCATTCACATTTTGATACACTCTTTTATTATCTTGACAGAGACTCTAGATAATATGTTCATGTTGATTATTATATTATGTGGATTACATTGTGATGAGGATTAGAACCTAGATTATGTCATGATTTTGATTATGCATATTTAGTTATGTGAATTGATGAGAAGATTGGATCATATTTAGTTTTAATTATTTCATGCATGATATGTCATTTCGATTATGGAATTATTATGTTTAAGCATTATTGAATGAGAAATTGCAATTAGAATTGAATTCTGCATATTGATTTATGTTGCTAAATAAAGAATTGAATATGTATATTCCATGTGTTTTTTTTATCACCTTGAACTACTGATGCTCGATGTTTAGGTGTGTAGGTAAGAGAACCATGGAATTTGTCAGAGAATCAGTAACCAACCATTGTGCAAACTGTAAAGCCAAGGTTGAACCTAATGAAGAGGTTCGAACCTCATTGTAAAGTGACTTAATTCATAACCATAAAATTGTATGTATGTATTAGGTGTCTCTCTATATAATTAGTGACATGTCAATGTTGTGTTATGTCATTTTATAGTGTCACTTGACACTTGTTATGTGTTTAGGTAATGACATGTTTACTAAGGTTGGCAATGTAAACCTAAGCCTAACTGCCTTTTAGCAACCTAATTAATTTCCTTGTTGGAGATACTTGTAAACCTCACCAATTTAATTATTCAAATTTCAATTCTTCTTATAACCACTTTTAGAGGCCAAAAAGAGGTCCTAAGGGTCATATTTTGCATAATTTAAGCACCTAGGTGTTAGGGGTATGGGTTAGGAAGGTTTTTAACATATCCATAACACCCTAGTGGCCTTGGTGACCCATTTTATTATCCATTTACCATAAGCTACGAAATTTGATGAAGTCTTGACCCTTACCCAACCCCACTTTCCATTCCAATCAAGCATTAAAGATAGGGGACAAGGAAAGCCAAAGGACTTGAGAGTCAATTCTGAAATTAATGCTATTAGGAGGGTAGAAGTTGGAGGTCTTTTTAGAGGCCCTTGGTAGAGTTAGTGGGTGTTCATCCACTCTCTATCTTTAGAGACATTAGGGTTTTGGATAAAGAAGGAATAGGAATTGGGCTCTTCTCAAAAATCCATTTAACATAACACATTGTGGAGTTTGGTCTCCATTGCCATGAAAGACCTTTATTTTTTTTGTTGCAAGTAGACTTGTATGTTCATCATTCCCTTGCATATGTTCATGTTTTTGTGTTGTTACTTTGTATGTGAATGGGATTTTGGGTTTGAATCCTTGTTTATTGTTTTTATCTTGCTTTTGAATATGGGAGTTTTTGTGAAGGGTGTAATGGCATTACTCGCCCTTGGATAGGGAAGAAGTGGCCATGTATGGGGGAAGGGGTTAATTGGATTCCATGGTAGTGTAGAGTCTCTTCTCATGGAGAGAAGAGGGAAAGAAATGCAAGGTGTATGGGCCCTTGCATGCCAATGTTTCTTTGATCCTAATTTTGGGAGAGATAAGGAGAAGATTGGATGAAAGAATGCATTTGATTTTAGCCTTGAAGAGTTATGTGATTTGACTATATTATTGGCATTCTCCTACATGGAAATCCACCTTCACCCTTTGTATGGATTCATGTTGAGTCCATTTGTGCAAGCCTTGGGAGGGTGTTTTTTTGTTGTAATCATGTTTTGAGGATGTGTGATTGTCACCCATTGGTTATTGATTCTCCTAGCTCGGGGGTTGTCTCCTTGAGACCTAGGATGGGAGGTGAGCTTTGCATGGTTCTATTCTTTGATTTGTAGGTGTTGAAGTCAAGATCTTGTGGATGAAGCTTTGGAGAATTTCTCCATTTTGGGTGGTTGTGTGATGACATCCCTATTGTTGTATTGTGAATTCCCTTGTAATAAGATTGATATTTTTTTGTTGAAAGTTGTAATGTATTTCCATTTCTTTGGGCCATTGTGAAGTTGTAATGGAGAGAAGTTTTTTCATCTCCTTTGAACTCTCATTGAGTGATACTATCCATTTGTATTGTCTTGGTTGTAAATGTGAAGACTTCTCATTCTTGAAGTATATGTATTTTTAACAAAAAATATTTCCATAATGAAAAGGATAGATCAATAATTTCATGCTATTGTAACTTTATTTATTGCAAAAGTGAAGTTATTCTTTCATTGCAAAAATGATCTTTCCAAGTTGATGGAGTAGGCAATTTAATAGTTTTCAATAGTATATATATATAATCTTGTAGAGGTATGAACGTTGCAATCTATTTGATGTTGATTGTGATATTCAAATTCAAAAATAGTCAATCTCCCCTTGAACAATCTACTATTGCAATATGATCATCACCTTAGATGAAAACCAACATTGCAATCTTATACTCCTTTTAAATCAAACATGACAATAATGTTCAATGAAAAAAACTTGTATACTAATGTAACATTCACATACTGCTCAATGCAATGCATTAATTAAACTATCAACTTTATGCTTTTGGAACTCATATAGCAAGAAAGGTGATTAAAAAAAGAAGCTATGGCAAGACATAAGAAATAGCACTTTGCAGAACTTTAGAGCAAAAATGCTCTCTGGATTTTGTATGGGAAGGAAATAATTCTCTTACCAAAGTGAATATTCCCTTCCCTTCCCAATATGCCCTTTCTAATTAGAATTAATATAACTTAACCTAGATTTTAATGATTAAATTCCCTAAGTTAGTCAATGTGTTTAATAAATCAAAGAAAATTCAAACCAATAAGAGATCTCTCAAAGATCTATCCACTTGATCAATGTGGACCCCACCCATGTCTTTTTCCCCTTATCATACGTAGGGTTGCTAGAGGACTGACTTGGCAATAAGTTGACATACACTGAGTCAAGTTTTTCAATCCTTGCATGATGGATGAACTGACATAGCATTTAATAAGGAAATTTAAAACTATGACACAAGGTTGTCTTGTCTCCCTTTTTGTGTGTAGATTTCCAACCATGTAATGGTTGCCTTGTTTGGCAAGTCAAACTCCCCTTTTCCTGCATGAGAGTCTCCTTGCCTTGGGATGAGGTAAAGTGTTTAGGGACCCCACATACCTTCTCCTCATTATGTAATGTTGTTATGATAATTAGATCTTGCCTATCTTCTTCCCTACGTGGGTTGCTAGGGAATGACACTAATTATTTTCTTCCCTCCTTGCATGAGTGCTTGGGTTTATTGTTCAGGACCTGACACATAATCCAAGTCCTTATTAACTTGTCTCCTTCCTTTCCCCTATGCAAACTCATGTGTTGACTTGGCATTAAATTTTATATCAAAACAAACAAGTTATCTTTTCCCCCTTTTGTACTTGGTCTAACATGAGGATCTTGGTATATTCCTTTTGGCAAGAAAGTCTTCCCTCTTCCTATGTGTGGTTCTATGCATTGGGTTGGATTTCCTTGTTGGTGGGACCCAAAACTTGTCTAATCTTTCCTTAGTATTTCGCACCCCTAGAAGCCTTGCCTTTTTCTTATCATCCAATGGACACGTGGGCCCATGTGGAAATGTGTGATGTGTTGGAAGTTTGTGAAGTGATAGGTTATCAGTTAGGATTAGGTTAGTAGTAAGTAAGGATATTTTGATATATGTTAGGCTCATAAATCAATCAATTAGTTTTAAGTAAAAGGGTTTATTGTTAGTATGTTGGATTCTTTAATAAATCAATTAGTTAATTCTATAGTTCATGTTTTAGATATTAATCTTAGTAGTTATTATTTCCTTTTTGGTGATTAACCTTTTAGTCAATCAATGTAATCACCAATTAATAGTTTTTGAGTAATATGACTTAGCCTTTATCTATTAATAAAGTCTTGATAATAGTTAGTGGGATGTTCTTTTGTTTAGATCATATGCTTTATTTCTATTTGTTAATACACCTTTTATGCAATTAAATAATAGAAAAAGGTTAATGTCTTCACACTTATTCATTTATAATATAATATGTTACCTTGATAGTTTAGGTTATTCAGTTGCTAATTTGATAAAATAAGAACATTGATAGTAGAATGATTGACCTAAGTTAAATTATTAACTTATATCGGATAAAAGAATTGTATCCTAATGAATTGTTGGGTCTCTAACTTAATGAGGGTTATTAATTTGGGTTAATCAATGGATAATTTAGATAGTATATCTTATATCATTAGTAAACCTTACTAATCTATGTCAATAGAAGTAATCTATTATTATGATAATAACTTTTTTTAAATGTTATTGTAAATTCACATTAACATATGATCCTAGTGGTGAATGTCCACATAACGTTTGACATCAGGCTCAAATAAAGAATATTAGTGTAGCTAGGGTTTGCCTATGATTTGATTTCCATATTGAAATGAAATATAGGGATAGGTCAACCTTGGTTCGAGCTCGATCATTATGTTATACCCTTATGACCTAAATTAGTTCAACTTAGTCCACCATATTATTATCATTGGATTAATAGCGCATGTAAACCCTTAAGGGTCATTAGTCCACATGGTTAACAAAATGTACCTTATGAAAACCTATCGTTGGGTGTTGATCATTGATTTGATTATGCACCCTGAATATAGCAACATTTTCAATAGGGTACATCCATATAGATTTCTTTTGGAGTTTGTGAAACTAGAATGTACCCAGTTTATCGATACCTTACACTTAACCTTTGAACGTCACTCCTTAACATTTCTCTTAAAAAAAAAATTGTTACATTTTTGGTTGGTTAAATTATGGGCATGACATTTGGTATCAAAGCCTAGGTTTCAACATTGGAACCTTTAAACCCATTATGTTTCAACTCACCCAACTTAATCTATTATGTAGGATGCCTGTTGTCACATGAGTTGGCCGATGGGGCATAGGTCGTAGAGCTGCACGTGTTAGTGCAAGAGGGGGAGGTGGATTACCAGCTGCCACCACCAAAAGCTAATTAGGATATCATGAATGTCCTTCAGAATTTGATTGGGGTAATTCAGTAGAGGTTACCACCCATAGTTCCTTAGCTAGAGAAACATGCTTTTGAAAGAGAAGCAGACATCCCAGGAGGTGGTAGAGTAGATAAAAGAGAGAGGAGTAGGAGCCCTCCACCCAAGATTATTGAGGGTCATGGTGATCATGAGGGTGATTCAGTACATCAGATAGAGGTACCACCTAAGCATGGGATCAGAGATAGAGATAGACCCCCTAGAGATTTTGGGGATGAGATCCATGAGTTATTGTGACTCCAACCACCCTTATTTTTGGGATCCACTGACAGGTCAGTAGTAGAGGCCTAGTTATAGAGTTTACAATGATGCTTTGGGTTGCTCCCTTATGAGAGTAATATAAAGGCACAACTTGCAGTTCATCTCCTATGGGAGAAGGCCTCCACTTGGTGGAAATAGGAGTCCATTAGAGGAGTGGCTATTGACACACTCACTTGGGAGTCATTTGTAGCCCAATTTCAAGAGAGGTATCTCTCCAAGAATTTCAAATAGAGACAAATATAAGAGTTCCATGATCCCTAGTAGAGAGGTCTCATAGTGGCTCAGTATGAGAGTCGGTTTCTTGAGATCCTCCCATATGTAGATTATATCAAGGATGAGAAACTATGTATCCATCGGTTCATTAAGGGACTTAATATGTCTCTTCAAGGGATAGTATATCTAGCTTTTCCTACCACATTCAGAGATATAGTTGAGATGATACTTGTAGCTGAGGATATCCGTACTAAAAAAGAGTCTTAGGATCAGTCTCAACACCAAAACCCTTCATCCCAGTATTCAGGACATCAGAGATCCTCTTGGAAGGGGAAACAAAACCATTTAGCAGGATCCTTTAAGGGTTAGTAGACTCAATAGTAGGGATCCCAGTAGGTTTCTAGGTAGAGATATTCATAGGGTTATCAGGGCTCTAAGCCCAAACAGTGGTAGTCTAAGAGCCCTAGACAGGACTAGAGGACATAGACCCCTCAGACATAGTCAACTAGGACTCAATAGTCCTGTAGGGGTCGATATAGTGGTTGCAGTAGGACCGAAGGGTCACAATAGCCTAGGACATAGGGAGTACAGATTTGGACCCGGTGGCCATGTTAAACTTGTGGTGGTATGGGTCATATAGTGAGAGAGTGCCCTTAGGGATAGTTAGCCAGTGGTTAGAGAGGGGCTACCTCAGAGCCTACAGTTAGAGATATGGGTAGATCCCATAGAGTATTTGTAGCAGTGGATAACTGCTAGGCTGAGCACCAGGCCATGGTCATAGAGGCCGCATGTATGATTCATGGTATTATTGTATCTATCTTATTTGATTCAAGAGCCATAGACTCCTTTATATCTCCATATGTAGTGGACCATTGTGGGCTGGTGGTAGTTAGACAAGATGTCGGTTGGGAGGTTGAGTTAGCTTCAGGAGCCAGGTTGTCTATTAGATCCCTAGTTTGTAGTTGTCAGATTCAGATTAGAGACTTGATCATGATGTCTGATCTCCGCATTACCCCACTAGGTTCTTATGATGTAGCTCTTGGCATGGATTGGCTATGTGCCCATAGCACCAAGATGGATTTTCATCAGAAGAGGGTTGAGTGTGTTGATGATCATGGTACTTCTATGGTGATATTTGGAGTACAGAGACACACATCCCTTCACATGATTTCTGCTATGCAGCTTAGGCAGTGCATGCGGAAGGGATGTTAGTTATTTTCCATCACCATTAGTGATAGAGAGGAGGATTCAGAGGGGGAGCCTTCACTTGAGGACTACCCTATTCTTCAAGAGTATTCAGATGTATTTCCTACTGAGTTACCTGGTATGCCTCCACCTAGGGTAGTTGATTTTCATATAGACCTTGTGCCAGGAGCCAAGCCCATATCTGGAGCACCTTACAGGATGACCACACATGAGCTTAATGAGCTCAAGATTCAATTGGAGGAGCTCTTGGAGAAGGGGCATCTCTAACCTAGTGTATCATCTTGGGGTGCACCAGTGATTTTTGTGAAGAAGAAGGATGGATGACTTAGATTGCGTGGTGATTATCGGTAGCTAAATAAAGTAACAATTAAGAACTAATACCCACTCCCCAAGATTGATGACTTGTTCAATTAGTTACAGGGTGCCCAAGTATTCTCAAAGATAGATCTAAAGTCAGGGTACCATCAGTTGGGGATAGTGGAGAGTGATATCCACAAGACTGCTTTTCGTATGAGATATGGTCACTATGAGTTCACAGTGGTGCCATTTGGACTCATGAATGCTCTATCTATGTTCATGAGCCTCATGAATGGAGTATTTTGCACATTCTTGGATAAGTTTTTGGTCATGTTCCTTGATGATATTTTGATTTATTCCCACAATGAGGAGGAGCATGAGGGGCATCTGAGATAGGTTCTGCAGCGTTTGAGAGAGAATCAGTTATATGGAAGCTTGTCAAAGTGAGCCTTCTTTAGACCTGAGGTGCATTATCTTGGTCATGTTATATCTGACAATGGGATCTCTATAGACCCATCGAAGATTAGAGCCATTATGGATTGGCCAGCACCCACCAGGGTCACTGAGGTCAGGAGTTTTATTGGCTTAGCAGGTTATTATAGGTGCTTTGTGGTAGGATTTTCTAGGATAGCTCATCCTATCACTTCCCTTTAGAGAAAGGGGAAGAAGTATGAATGGACAAAGAAGTGTGAGAGAGCTTTCTAGGAGCTCAAGAGAGCCCTCACTAGTGCACTAATTTTAGCAGTGTTAGATCCTTCAGCAGACTTTGTTGTGTGCACTAATGCTTCTTTGGATGGCTTAGGAGTAGTTCTTATGCAGGATGGTCATCCTATAGCTTTTGAGTCTAGGAAGTTAAAGACTCATGAGCTCAATTATCCTACTCATGACCTAGAGCTTGCAGTGGTAGTTCATGCCTTAGTGATATGGTGACACCTTCTTCTAGGTCACCGATTTGAGCTTCATTCAGATCACCAAAGTCTACAGTATATCTTTACAAAGCCTAATCTTAATGATAGATAGAGGAGATGGATAGAGTTTTTGTGTGAGTATGATTTTGATGTTCATTACATCAAAGGGAAGGAGAATGTAGTTTCAGATGCCTTGAGTAGGAGGCAACATGAGCTCTCATCTATGACTTCTAGTAGAAATTTGAGTGAGCACATTTTGTATCACTTGCTAGAGGATTGATTTTATGTAGAGGTTTGTCAGGTTATCCATTCTCAGAGACCCCTTGAGGAGAGATTTGCAGAGTATTCCATAGAGTTTGATGGAATTCTACATCATAGAGGATGCATTTATGTACCTTCTACAGGTGACTTGCAAGATTTTATTGTCCTAGAGGTTTATAGAGCACTTTATGCAGCTCATCCAGGGGTTAAGAAGTTGCATGCCAATCTGAGATAGTTGTATCATTAGCTGGGCATGAGATTGTAGATTGCTAGCATAGTTGCTAGATGCCTAGAGTGTCATAGAGTGAAGGCAAATCACAGTCATCCAGGTGGGCTCCTACAGCCATATGAGATTGCCGAGTGGAAGTGGGATACTATATCTATGGACTTCATTGTTGGTCTCCCTATATCTTCCCGCTGCCATGATGCCATCTTGGTGATAGTTGACACATTGACCAAGGTTTCCCACTTCTCACCCATGTGTACTACTTTCATAGCATGAGATGTAGCTTAGGTGTTCTTGCAAGATATTGTCAGACTTCATGGCATTCCCTATAAGATAAACTTTGATAGAGATTCCTTATTCACATCAGCTTTTTGGAGAGAGTTACAGGTAGCATTGGGCACTAGGCTCAATTTCAGTATGACATATCACCCTCAGATAAATGGACATACAGAGAGGGTTAATTAGATGTTAGAGGATATTTTATGTATGTATGTGATGGACCATCAGGTTAAGTGGGAGGAATACCTACATCTGGTAGAGTTTGCCTATAATAATTTGCATCATTGTTCTATTGGTATGCCACCATATCAGGCCTTGTATGGTAGACCATGCAGGACACCACTGAGTTTGGATAGGATCAAGGATAGAGTATCTATTTGACCTTAGTTGGTCAAGGATATGGAGCAGTGGGTGGTCTTGATTAGATAATGTCTCTTAGAGAGGCTTAGGATCGACATAAGAAGTATGTAGATTCGAAGAGGGTTGACCATCAGTATATGGTTGGAGATAGGGTCTTCTTGAGAGTGTGCCCGCATAAGAGTCCAATCCAATTTGGAAAAGACTCCAAGTTGGCACCTTGCTTTGTTGGACCTTTTGAGATATTGGAGAGGATAGGACCAGTTGCCTACCATTTAGCTTTGCCACCTAGCCTATCATGCATCCATGATGTGTTTCATGTATCTTTATTATGGAAGTATATTTATGATGAGTGTCACATTATAGACTGGGATGCCTTGCAGGTGGAGTCATATAGACAGTTAGCTATGGAGCCCATCCACATTTTAGCCCGATGGACCCTGGCACTTTGAGGCAGAGAGATGGACCAGGTTAGAGTCCAGTGGGATTTTTATGATGAGGTCACAACTTCATGAGAGGATGCAGCATAGATGAGATGATAATACCCATATCTTTTTGATGAACTCCAGGAGGAAGTCCATGGCTAGGGGGGGAGGATGTGAGGCCTCACCCCGATCCATCATAGCATATGTGATCATTCACATTTTGATACACTTTTTTAATATCCCGACAGAGACTCGAGATACTATGTTGATGTTGATTATTATATTATGTGGATTACATTGTGATGAGGATTAGAACCTAGATTATGTCATGATTTTGATTATGCATATTTAGTTATGTCAATTGATGAGAAGATTGGATCATATTTAGTTTTGATTATTTCATGGATAATATGTCATGTTGATTATGGAATTATTATGTTTAAGCATTATTGCATGAAAAATTGCAATTAGAATTGAATTCTGCATATTGATTTACATTGCTAAACAAAGAATTGAATATGTATATTCCATGTGTTTTTTTTATCACCTTGAACTACTGATGCTCGATGTTTAGGTGTGTAGGTAAGAGAACCATGAAATTTGTCAGAGAATCAGTAACCAACCATTGTGCAAACTATAAAGCCAAGGTTAAACCTAATGAAGAGGTTCGAACCTCATTGTAAAGTGACTTAATTCGTAACCGTAAAATTGTATGTATGTATTAGGTTTCTCTCTATATAATTAGTGACATGTCAATGTTGTGTTATGTCATTTCATAGTGTCACTCGACACTTGTTATGTGTTTAGGTAATGACATGTTTACTAAGGTTGGCAATGTAAACCTAAGCCTAACTAACTTTTAGGAACCTAATTAATTTCTTTGTTGGAGATACTTGTAAACCCCACCAATTTAATTATTCAAATTTCAATTCTTCTTCTAACCACTTTTAGAGGCCAAAAAGAGGTCCTACGTGTCCTATTTTACATAATTTAAGCACCTAGGTGTTAGGGGTATGGGTTAGGAAGGTTTTTAACATATCCATAACACCCTAGTGGCCTTGGTGACCCATTTACCATAAGCTATGAAATTTGATAAAGTCTTGACCCTTACCCAACCCCACTCTTCCTTCCAATCAGACATTTAAGATAGGGGACAAGGAAAGCCTAAGGACTTGAGAGTCAATTCTAAAATTAATGCTAGTAGGTGGGTAGAAGTTGGAGGTCTTTCTAGAGGCCCTTGGTAGAGTTAGTGGGTGTTCACCCACTCTCTATCTTTAGAGACATTAGGGTTTTGGAGAAAGAAGGAATAGGAATTGGGCTCTTCTCAAAAATCTATTTGCCATAGCACATTGTGAAGCTTGATCTCCATTACCATGAAAGATCTTTATTTTTTTGTTGCAAGTAGACTTGTATGTTTATCATTATCTTGCATATGTTCATGTTTTTGTTTTGTTAATTTGTATGGGAATGGGATTTTAGGTTTTAATCCGTGTTTATGGTTTTTATCTTGCTTTTGAATATGGGAGTTTTTGTGAATGGTGTAATGGCATTACTCACCCTTGGATAGGGAAGAAGTGGCCATGTATGGGGGAAGGGGTTAGTTGGATTCCATGGTAGTGTAGAGTCTCTTCTCATGGAGATAAGAGGGAAAGAAATGCAAGGTGTATGGGCCCTTGCATGCCAATGTTTCTTTGATCCTAATTTTGGGAGAGATAAGGAGAAGATTGGTTGAAAGAATGCATATGATTTTAGCCTTGAAGAGGCATGTGATTTGAAAGTATTATTGGCATTCTCCTAAATGGAAATACACCTTCACCCTTTGTATGGGTTCATGTTGAATCCATTTGTGCAAGCCTTTGGGGGCTCTTTTGTTGTTGTAATCATGTTTTGAGGATGTGTGATTGTCACCCATTGGTTATTGATTCTCCTAGCTTGAGGGTGGTCTCCTTGAGACCTAGGATGGGAGGTGAGCTTCCCATGGTTGTATTCATTGATTTGTAGGTGTTGAAGTCAAGATCTTGTGGATGAAGCTTTGGAGAGTTTCTCCATTTTGGGTGGTTGTGTGATGACAACCCTATTGTTGTATTATGAATTCCCTTGTAATAAGATTGATATTTTTTTGTTGAAAGTTGTAATGTATTTCCATTTCTTTGGGCCATTGTGAAGTTGTAATGGAGAGAAGTTTTGTCATCTCCTTTGAACTCTGATTGAGTGATACTATCCATTTGTATTGTCTTGGTTGTAAATGTGAAGACTTCTCATTCTTGAAGTATATGTATTTTTAAGTAAAAATATTTCCATAATGAAAAGGATAGATCAATACTTTCATGCTATTGTAACTTTATTTATTGCAAAAGTGAAGTTATTCTTTCATTGCAAAAATGATCTTTCCAAGTTGATGGAGTAGGCAATTTAATAGTTTTCAATAGTATATATATAATCTTTTAGAGGTATGAACTTTGCAATCTATTTGATGTTGATTGTGATATTCAAATTCAAAAATAGTCAATCTCCCCTTGAACAATCTACTATTGCAATATGATCATCACCTTAGTTGAAAACCAACATTGCAATCTTATACTCCCTTTAAATCAAACATGGAAATAATGTTCAATTAAACAAACTTGTATACTAATGTAACATTCACATAATCCTCAATAAAATGCACTAATTAAACTATCAACTTTATGCTTTTGGAACTCATATAGCAAGCAAGGAGATTAAAAAAACAAGCTATGGCAAAACATAAGAAATAGCACTTTCTAGAATTTTCAAGCAAAAATGCTCTCTAGATTTTGTATGGGAAGGAAATAATTCTCTTACCACAGAGAATATTCCCTTCCCTTCCCAATATGCCCTTTTTAATTAGAATTAATATAACTTAACCTATATGTTAAGGATTAAAATCCCTAAGTTAGTCAATGTGTTTAATAAATCAAAGCAAATTCAAACCAATAAGAGAGCTCTCAAAGATCTATCCACTTGTTCAATGTGGACCCCGCCCATGTCTTTTTCCCCTTATCATACGTAGGGTTGCTGGAGGACTGACTTGGAAATAAGTTTATATACACTGAGTCAAGTTTTTCAATCCTTGCATGATGGATGAACTAACATAGCATTTAATAAGGAAATTTAAAACTATGACACAAGGTTTTCTTGTCTCCCTTTCCCTACATAGATTTCCATCCATGTAATGCTTGCCTTGTTTGGCAAGTCAAACTCCCCTTTCCCAGCGTGAGAGTTTCCTTTCCTTGGGATGAGGTAAAGTGTTTAGGGACCCCACATACCTTCTCCTCCTTATGTAATGTTGTTATGATAATTAGATCTTGCCTATCTTCTTCCCTACGTTGGTTGCTAGGGAATGACAATAATTATTTTCTTCCCACCTTGTGTGAGTGCTTGGGTTTATTGTTCAGGACCTGACACATAATACAAGTCCTTATTAACTTGTCTCCTTCCTTTCCCCTATGAAAACTCATGGGCTTACTTGGCATTAAATTTTATTTCAAAACAAACAAGTTATCTTTTCCCTCTTTTGTACTTGGTCTGACATGAGGATCTTGGCATATTCCTTTTGGCAAGAAAGTCTTACCTCTTCCTATGTGTGGTTCTATGCATTGGGATGGCTTTCTTTTCTGGTGGGACCCAAAACTTGTCTAATCTTTGCTTAGTCTTTCAGACCCCTAGAAGCCTTGCCTTTTTCTTATCATCCAATGGGCACGTGGGTCCATGTGGAAATGTGTGATGTGTTTGAAGTTTGTGAAGTGATAGGTTATAGGCTAGGAATAGGTTAGTAGTAAGTAAGGATATTTTGATATATGTTAGGCTCATAAATCAATCATTTAGTTTTAAGTAAAAGGGTTTATTGTTAGTATGTTGGATTCTTTAATAAATCAATTAGTTAATTCTATAGTTCATGTTTTAGATATTAATCTTAGTAGTTATTATTTCCTTTTTGGTGACTAACCTTTTAGTCAATCAATGTAATCACCAATTAATAGTTTTTGAGTAATATGACTTAGCCTTCATCTATTAATAAAGTCTTGATAATAGTTAGTGGGATGTTCTTTTGATTAGATCATCTGCTTTATTTCTATTTTTTAATACACCTTTTATGCAATTAAATAATAGAAAAAGGTTAATGTGTTCACACTTATTCATTAATAATATGATATCTTACCTGTTGGCATTAAGCAGAATTGCCACTAGTGACAACACTTATTTGCATTCTGGGTGCAAACCGAGCAGACAGTGCAAACCGAGCAAATAGTGCAAACTGAGCAGACAGTGCAAACCGAGCAGATAGTGCAAACCGAGTAGACAGTGCAAACCGAGCAAACAGTGCAAACCGAGTAGACAGTGCAAACCGAGAAAATAGTGCAAACCGAGCAAACAGTGCAAACCGAGCAAACAGTGTAAACCGAGCAGACAGTGCAAACCGAGGAAGTTAGTACAAACCGAACAGGACAATGTAAACCGAGTAACATCATGTCTACCGAGTCACCAGTATTTATCGAGTTCAAAACCTACCGAGTGATCAGTATGAACCATGCCTTCACTTCTACCGAGTGCATGACGATGCCGAGTAATGCAGTGGACACCGAGTATCAGAAAGTCATCGAGTCAGTTTGCAGGAACCGTGTAATCATACTTGGGCCGACTTAGTAGCTCTTATGTTTATTTGTCAAGCCGACTGTGTAATTGTAATTAATTGTTCAAGACTTGTATATAAACAATGTTGTAAAATGAAAAGTATGAATGAAAAAGAATATATGTGAAAAATAAAGGCAGAGATAAGCGAATTACAGAAGGCTTCAGAAGTATAAGGATCAGCAAAGACAAATTCATCACAGAAGGTGATCAGTACATCAGCGAATCTCAATCAGCAATCCAGTTGCAAAGCATGAGATCTACTGTTTCATTCTAACAGGTGAATCAGTACTAAATCCTTTAACCGGGTAGAATTAACAGTCTTTGTAAAATCTCTTTACCGAGTGCATACTTCATTGTATGTTTTGTAAATCCTTTAACAGGGTGGATTTAGCAATCCTTATTGCTCCTAACAGGGCAGATCATCAGAAGTGATCAAATTGTAAGCCTTAACCGGCCAAATTTATTCTGCAGTATTAAAGCTTTGTGGGTTTCATCCCCACCCCAGTTTTACTTTCTTTTGGAAGGTTTCTGGGTAACCAAATCTATGTGTCATTATTGTAAATGCTTTAAGTTTCAAGCTTTCTATATGCAAAGGTTAAAAGTAAATTACATGTTAAAATTGTGAGAAAATTTGGAGTTACTGATTCACCCCTCCCCTCTCAGTAACTCGGTTAATTCCTGAATATTTCCAACAATTGGTATCAGAGCATCATTGGTTCTCAAGATAAAGCTTAACTAGCTTGAGCAAAGATCCAGGACAATGGAGGTATTCAAACTGAACAAGGTGATTGAAAATGAAAAGCTAGATCTAGAAATGGCCATAGCTAAACTCAAAGAAGCAAAAGAACATCTTTCCCAATCCCTAAGAAGAAGGAAGGAACTTGCAAATTAGATGAATGATCAAAATTACATTGAAGAAAAGATTGAAGATCTTTTTCCCTCAAATAACTCAGATGAAGCAAACAATGCTGTCAAAGAACTCCTAGAAAAGAATGGGTCTCTGCAGGAAGAAGTGAGAAAATTGAAAAGAGAACAAGAACTACACTCTACAAGATTTTGTGAGATCTTGGAACAAAGAAATAAGTTGAAAGATGAATTAGATGGAAGAAACATTGAAGTACAAAATAAAACCCTTCAGCTAGAAAACCTAATTGATCAGATCTCTCATACAAATGAGGAAATTCTGAATCTAAGATCAGAAATAGAAAGCACAAGAGAAGAACTAAGAACTAAAAAGGAAAACAATCTAAGATTGGTGGATGACCTAAACGCTGAAAAACAAATCAATGAAGGAATGTTGAAAAGTCAAGAAGACCTGAATCAGCTGTATGAGAGAAATCCTCATAGGCAAAAAGGAAAAGCAGGACTTGGATACAAAGGAGAAGGCGAATCTTCTAAGCAAGGTACTCAAAGAAATCAAAAACCTACTTGTAATCATTGTGGTAAAATAGGACATACTTCAAATAAATGTTGGAATAATGAAAAAGCAGAATTCAATGGAAAATGTTACAACTGCAATCAACCTGGTCACAAAGCAAATGAATGCAGGGAAAAACCTAGATTCAGAGGTAATTGTCACAAGTGCAACAAATAGGGTCACAAGGCATCCGAGTGCAGATCCAAGACACTTAATCCAGCAGAACAAATTATGAAAGCAATGTTTGGATGAGACTACAACACCTGGTGTAGATGTCATTACTGTGGAGAATATGGACACATTGGCATGAATTGCATAAAACATCATCTAAGGAAAAGAGATACTACCGTAAGATGTTTCAAATGCACTAAACTCGGTCACATAGCCAGAAACTGCATGAATGCTAGTGAAGTTGAAGATGGAAAGAAGAATGAAGCAACTAAGGTCAGGAAACAGGTGAGACAAAAATGGATTCCTAAAGCTACCGAGCAATCCACTCCAAGTAATGGAATGGATGGCTCTACCGACTCAAACTAAATTTCCAAGAAAGCACTGGAACTGTATTCTCATAGACCAATCTCAAGCAGTTCCAGAACCAAATTAAAAGAAAGATCTAAATCAGCATGCAAGATGCAGTAAGATCACAGGGAGGTCGGTATCGGTCTTCACCGAGCAAGGTCGGTACCTGTCTTTACCGAGCAAGGTCGGAGCATTATGAATTCCTGAGTTCACCGAGTTGCGAAGTCTTTACCGAGCAATTAATTCTTAGTGGGTGACAGTCTATCAGAATTCATACCCTAATTTGAAATGAGCATTAATGACAGAGTTGTAAACAAAAAGGCAAGTAATCGAACTCATTCTTCACCGCGAATCTTTAGCACTTTGAGAGTAGAAAATTTCAAGAGCAACCCAGCGATTCAATACTTTTGTGAAAGGAATTTTCTGTGAGCTACCATGGCATCATCCAGCACTTCAGCGAAGAAAGGATCTGATATGTTAGTCCAAGGAGAATGGAAAGCACAAGATTTTAAGATCGTGCCCGCAATTGCAGCAGCCCTAGATCCGAACGGAGCTCAATCTCAGATTCCTCCTAAGGTACTGCTTATTAACGATATCCGCAATCATTTTAACTATTCAATTCATGATATGGGGAACCTAGAACTAGATATTGTGCGTGAGGAACTATGTGTGGATGGTAGTCTGAAACCCGAGCACAAACATCTGGAAGATAAAGGTTTAGTTCACATTGCACATCTACCTCAAAACTTTTGAGATAAATGGGTTAGGTACATTCTCAGCCGAGTACATGATGGCAAGATTTGGCTTGAGCAACCTATTGAGATTACAAAGAAGATGATTCATCAAGTCACTGGTCTTCCCATGTTGAACAAAGCTAAAACTACCAAAACCCTAGGTCGGACGGAACTAGAGAAGAAAACCCTAGCCGAGTGGGACGGTAGAGGCATGAAAGTTAGCAGCATTACCGACGCTGAACTGAAGTTTGGTACACACATCATTGCCCATAAGATTTACAGTTCTAGTTGACAAAATAGTGTCTCCTGTGAAGCTATTGACCTAGCATACAAAGTGGTCAAGAACAACTTAACATTTGACCTAGTAGACTTATTGTTAAAACAGTTTAACAAAAACATGGAAAGCATTAAAACTTCCAAGAACAATCCATGTAAGTTTGGATCCTTGTTGGTCTGTTTATTCTTCTATGTTCTAAAATTCTTCCCTTCTAAAGGAAATGTTGTATGGAGAAAAGATGTGCCAGTCCTCTATGAAATAAATGAATACATCTCAGAAATGGGTGAGAATTTTGAAAGCATCATGGATAACTATTTTGAGTCTTTCAAAGAGAAAATGAATGACAGATTCCGGATTCCACAGAAGTTGGTGGAAGATTACAAAGACGACATTTGTTTTATGGTGGATTGTGATAATGTATATATTCAAGCAGTTAAACCAAGGACTGTATATGTAAAACCTCTTCCTTATGAGGTAAATATTGATGAAACCAAGGATATCATTGAAGCTCTTCTTAATCAGCCTGTCAATCCCAAAGCTCCATATTTTGGAACATATGATGAAGCTAAGGTGAGAATTGAACTAAGCATAAAGCTTCCACAGGCGGTAAACAAAGGAAAGAAGAGGATAGCCAAAATGCAAATGATAACCGAGGACAAAGAAGAAAAAGATGAAAAAGAAGAAGAAAGGGATGAGAAAACAGAGGAACCAGAACCTGCAAAGAAGAAAGGAAAAGTTTTCATCACTAAGGCAACTATGCCTCCCACTGCTGTGTTTACAAGAAGAAATACAAGAGGCAAGGCAGACAAGGCAGAAAAGGCAGATAAAGACATAGTATTCAAAAGGCCTCCTCTAAACCTTCAAGAAAAGCTCAAACTCTTTAGAGACGGATCAGGATCTGGAGTAAGTAACATAAAATCCTTAAGATATGAAACCAGATCAGAAGCAGAACAGAAGGAAATAGAAGATGCTGTTATTGAGAAGATGGGACAGTGGAAATACTCTCCTGAAGAAATTGCCCCACAGGTTCCAGCAGTTCTATTGAATCCAATAAAAATGAGATGGAGCAATGCAAGGCAAACTGTGATAGACATATTTGATCAAAACCTGAGACAGTTGATGCCGAGCTTGAAAAATGATGAAGTAAAGAAGGCATTAAAAGAAAATGAAAATAAGATGACATTGAAGTTCAATACTTGTTTGATTTTGATCAACAATATTGAATCGGTTGTGAAGGCTGCAAATGCTACATGGAAGAACATATACCACCTTCACCAACCGAGTATTGAAATAGTAATAATAAAAGATATTGAAGATGACAGTGATGAACAAGAAGAAGACACTGAGGTAGATGATACTGTGAGGATAGCAGCAGAAGTCATTGCATCCCTTCCTACCTCTCCAGTGAAAGTTTCTACATCCAGCCCGGAGACACCTTCAAGCATGGTTGTGACAACTTCCACATTTGTCCAATCATCCCTAGCAACATCAGAAGCAGCTATCATTTCTTCTACCGAGCTGCAGTCTCCTGCACCATCAAGTTTTCCAGCAGTAAGTTTTCCAGTTTTTGAATCTTCAAGTGTAAATATTTTAAGTTCTCCAGTAGAAAGTATGCCAGTATCTATAGCCAGCCCTACTTTATCTACTGTCACTACTACCAAAGAATTAAGTACAGATAAGCCTAAGGCTCTACCGAGTATAAAATTTTTGGGTAAAAATATAGTAGAGGATATAGACCTAGATGAAGAGATAGAGATTCCTACATTAGATTTTGCAAATCTTTCAGCGGACCAAATGCAAAATATAGGTGAGATCCTCCAAAGGAAAGCAAAACAAAAGAAGCTTAAAGAGGAGAGAGACAAGGAGTATCAAATCATTAAGGATGCTAAGGACATTTTGTCTGATGCATTAGGCATTAAAGTAGACTCCTCCCAGCATGTTTTGTTACAGTTAGCAGAAGCAGTTGAGAAATACAATGAGGATTCATCCGGCACAGAAAAGTTAGTTGAAAGAGCTGAGAAGAGATTCAACAATAAAGTGCTTGAGCACATTTCTCAGCACATAGCTATTAACCAAGTAGAATTGTCTTCAATTTTGTCTAACACCGAATCTATCTATTCGAATGCTACCTCTCTTTTGGCCAGACTGTGCAACATTGCCGCGTTCACAAAGGATATTAAGGATAAAATGAATAAAATGGATGAGGATATGAAGATTAGCATACAGAAGCTGCAACTTGAACCAAGTTCAAGCTCTACTCATCACATGAAAATCTCACACCTATCACATATGCAGTCTGATCTACTGAAAGAAGACACAGGGATCCGGTCCACACTGCTAGACATCCAACACATGATCCTTCCCATCATGAATACAATGTTTAAGCACATTGAACATTCCAAAACATTGATTCATGACAATCAGTTCTCTATAGTAGATCACATGATTGAACTCTCTGCAGAAGTCCAAATTGCTATACAAACATGTAAAATTCTGCAAGAAAGTTGGGATAGAACCCTGGCACTAATATGAAGTTACATTCTGATTTTCTATCAAATTTTGGATTCTCTCTGTAAATAACTTGTATATGCACCTTTGGCATTATCATCAAAAAGGGGGAGATATGTATAGAAGGAGAGATATGTATAGAAGAAGATTTGTATAGAAACAGTTAGCACATTGAAAGGGGGAGACAATGTATAAAGCCCTATAACAAAGACAAATTTTGAAAAATCAAAATAAGACTCAGCATGATTTGTGTATATAAGTTTTGGGCAATAAGTGTTTTTGTCACTAATGCCAAAGGGGGAGATTGTTGGCATTAAGCAGAATTGCCACTAGTGACAACACTTATTTGCATTCTGGGTGCAAACCGAGCAGACAGTGCAAACCGAGCAAACAGTGCAAACCGAGCAGACAGTGCAAACCGAGCAGACAGTGCAAACCGAGAAAATAGTGCAAACTGAGCAGACAATGCAAACCGAGCAAACAGTGCAAACTGAGCAAACAGTGCAAACCGAGCAAACAGTGCAAACCGAGCAGACAGTGCAAACCGAGGAAGTTAGTACAAACTGAACAGGACAATGTAAACCGAGTAACATCATGTCTACCGAGTCACCAGTATTTACCGAGTTCAAAACCTACCGAGTGATCAGTATGAACCATGCCTTCACTTCTACCAAGTGCATGACGATGCCGAGTAATGCAGTGGACGCCGAGTATCAGAAAGTCATCGAGTCAGTTTGCAGGAACCGTGTAATCATACTTGGGCTGACTTAGTAGCTCTTATGTTTATTTGTCAAGCCGACTGTGTAATTGTAATTAATTGTTCAAGACTTGTATATAAACAATGTTGTAAAATGAAAAGTATGAATGAAAAAGAATATATGTGAAAAAGAAAGGCAGAGATAAGCGAATTACAGAAGGCTTCAGAAGTATAAGGATCAGCAAAGACAAATTCATCACAGAAGGTGATCAGTACATCAGCGAATCTCAATCAGCAATCCAGTTGCAAAGCATGAGATCTACTGTTTCATTCTAACAGGTGAATTAGTACTAAATCCTTTAACCGGGTAGACTTAACAGTCTTTGTAAAATCTCTTTACTGAGTGCATACTTCATTGTATGTTTTGTAAATCCTTTAACAGGGTGGATTTAGCAATCCTTATTGCTCCTAACAGGGCAGATCATCAGAAGTGATCAAATTGTAAGCCTTAACCGGCCAACTTTATTCTGCAGTATTAAAGCTTTGTGGGTTTCATCCCCACCCCATTTTTACTTTCTTTTGGAAGGTTTCTGGGTAACCAAATCTATGTGTCATTATTGTAAATGCTTTAAGTTTCATGCTTTCTGTATGCAAAGGTTAAAAGTAAATTACATGTTAAAATTGTGAGAAAATTTGGAGTTACTGATTCACCCCTCCCCTCTCAGTAACTCGGTTAATTCCTAAATATTTCCAACAGTTACCTTGATAGTTTAGGTTATTCAATTGCTAATTGGATAAACTAAGAACATTGATAGGATAATGATTGACCTAAGTTAAATTATTAACTTATATCGGATAAAAGAATTGTATCCAAATGAATTGTTGGGTCTCTAACTTAATGAGGGTTATTAATATGGGTTAATCAATGGATAATATAGATAGTATATCTTATATCATTTGTAAACCTTACTAATCTATGTCAATAAAAGTAATCTATTATTATGATAATAACTTTGTTTAAATATTCTTTAGATATGTAAATTCACGTTAACATATGACCCTAGTGGTGAATGTCCACATAACATTTGACATTAGGCTGAAATAAAGAATATTAGTGTATCTAGTGTTTGCCTATGATTTGATTTCCATATTGAAATGAAAGATAGGGATAGGTCAACCTTGGTTCAAGCTCGATCATTATGTTATACCCTTATGACCAAAATTAGTTCAACTAAGTCCACCATATTATCATCATTGGATTAATAGTGCATGTAAACCCTTAAGGGTCATTAGTCCACATGGTTAATGAAATGTACCTTAAGGAAACCTATCATTGGGTGTTGATCATTCACTTGATTATGCACCCTGACTATAGCAACATTGTCAATAGGGTACATCCATATAGATTTCTTTTGGAGTTGGTGAAACTAGAACGTACCCAGTTTATGGATACCTTACACTTAACCTTTGAACGTCACTCCTTAACATTTCTCTTAAAAAAAAAAATTGTTACATTTTTGGTTGGTTAAATTATGGGCATGATAGATTTGTTGAGAGCTGTGGATAGAGGATTTTCTTTGGGATGTGGATAGAAGGTTTTATGAGGGATTGGGATAGAGGAAATGGTGAGGATTGGAGGAAGAAGAGGATGGGGAGATTTTAAAGATGGTTGTGATAAATTATCCAAGGAATATGTCACCAAGGAATAAGATGCCCCTTCTTTGGATAGTTCATGTATTCAGAGGCATTAGGAGGGGGTATGCTAGGATGGAAGATAGAAAGACAAGAGGATGATGAAGGTAGATGGAAGCTTAGGATAAGAGGTGAATAGAGGATAGGTGGCTTGAATATGTGATAGAAAGATGGGTGTTGAAAGGCTCCCAAAGGAATTTATAATGGATGATCTCTTTTTCTTTATCAAGATCCGAAAGAGGATGAAGGAGGTGAAGAGACAAGTGTGAAGGAGGATATGTTGGATAGGAAGTGCTAGAAGGAAATTGCTCCCAATTGTAGAGAGGAACTGGATGGAGGGATTACACATGATGCCTATTTTCCATGTTTTCATCATGGTACTTATCCAAGGTTCTTGAATTTCCAAGTTTTCACCATTGGATGAATGTTTTTCTCTTTTATTTTCTTTTTTTTAAAAAATATTTTTCTTGATTTTTTGACTTTCTTTTTTTTTGGATTTTTTTTTAATTTGTCGCTGACTTTCTTATTTGTCACTAACTTTTGGATTTGTTGCTGAATTTCAGATTTGTTGATGACTTTCTGATTTTACTCGATGTTGGTACAAATTTATTAGGATGGATGGATTATGCAAAGGAATGTATTTGATGGGGTAGATGGGAGATATGCATGGGGTGAGGGATATGCTAGTAGAAAGTGTTTGAATGGAATGATGGAAAGTGATCATGATAGGGAGATGTTGTCAGGACCAACATTGGCACATGTTGCGAGGTAGGTGGATGAAGTGGATGTGATGTGGATAGTAGATGTGGATATAATGGAAGAATTTTTCTAGGAGATATTAGGACATAGAGACCCAAAATGGATTTAAAAGATAGAGGAGAGAAATAAGTAGCCAGTGGATTAGACACCTTGGATGCCATTGTGGATATTTGTTTTAGATGCATTGCATTTTTTTGCTTTGGGATCCACATAGTTTTTTCTTTTGCTTTGGTGGGCCTTTGTGGCCATTTGGATATAGTAGATCTTTTGATTGGATTTTTCTATGCTTGAGAATGTCTTTAAGATTGGACATGGAAATATTTGGATCTTTGTGGATAGCTACATTTTTGCATCTTGGAAATAGCATCCAAATCATTATGAGGAGCATTGGAAGTAATATGAGGAGGTCCGCGGGCTAGAGGAGATATGGATGGAGAGATGGAAGGAGATTGGTAGATAGGACATGTGGTAATGTTCCTTGGTTGATTCTAACTAGGGATGTTTAGATTTTGGATGAAGTATTGAGTAGGATAAGATGGGGGGTAATATTTTGGGATGTAAGGGCCCAAAATGGATTTGGCATGTGGATGATATGGGCTGCTAGATTTTTGGGACATAGGGACCCAAAATGGATTTAGAGGATGAAGGAGGAATGTGATAGGTTTTTTTGGGTTGCAATGATGGAGGAGGAATGGGATTGTATGCTTTGGAGGGATGATGGGAAGATGTGATGGTGGGTTTGGCAGGATGTTTGAATTTGGCTTTAGTTGTACCAACATTTCTAGAGGAATTATCTTCAAATATGTGACCAATAACACATGATTGTGGATGTTTCTTATCTTGAATGGGCTCAAAAGTTCCATTTTCATGATTTCCCAAGACTTTTTCCATGATAACTCAATTTATTGAGCATTTTATCAAAGAAAGGATATTTCTGACTTGGGGAATAAGATAAACATCTAGTATCAGGTTTCACGGTGGAGATCATGAAACTGATCTCTTCTAGTTCAAGTGGGATTTCCTAGACAAATGTAAGTGGACCAAGAGGAATAAGTAATGGAAGTGGGATAGTTTGGATTAGAGTATCATCAAGTGGAGAGGATGGGATGATAGGATCTTGACTAGGATTGGAGGATTGCGATGGATCTTGAGTTGGAGAAATTGGGATGGTAGGATCTTGAATTGGAGGAATTGGGATAATAGGATCTTGGATTGGAGGAGTATGGATGGTAGGATCTTGGATTGGAGGAATTGGGATAATAGGATCTTGGATTGGGGGTGATGTAAGAAATGGATCATGGAGTGAAGGGATATGATCTTGATTTAATTTGATGGATATTTAAACATTATTTTCGCCAAGATCTTGACTTGATTGGATTGGTGTGGATAGGATGATGGAGGATGTATGGATGGATCCTTCAGCTAGAGTGGATGGAAGGATGGGAGATTCTCTAGTTGCAATGGAAGGAAGAGGGGTGAACTCATGAGGCTCATTGGACATGGTTTGGATAATGCTAGGAGAAGGAGATGGGGATGGGGATGGGATGGAGTCCATGGATGAAAGTGACTCAATGATACTAGGAGATGATAGAGTATTAGTAGATGGGATAGATGAAGAGGATCAATAGATGGAGGTGATGGAGGAGGAATGGTGGTGGATGTAGGAGGTTGATGGGCTTCATCACTAGTGGCTTCCCATGAGGTAATGAGATGACATGACTCATAAACTTTAGGAGAGGGATTTTTTCATGGCTTTCTTGTGAAACTCCTTGGAGACTTTCATGATGGAGTTTAGCATTAGGGATCAAAATGTGTAGAAGATGGGGAGCTTAGATAGTTCAAAATTGAAGTCGGGATAGTGGATTGTGAGCTTGGTTGAGGGGATGACTATTTAGAGGAGGATTTAGAGGATGACATAGCTACATAGTTCACATAGATAGGCATAGAGGAAGTTTGTGAACTTTATTGAAAAACTAATGGGGTAGGGATGATGAATTGAGATATGTGATATGAAGAAGATTGAAGGATGCATTCTTCTTGTGGAAGGGGATTTGTGAAAATGTATGTAAGAATGGAAGATGCTAGATTGAGATAGGATATAGTGGATGGTGGATCAAGATAGGATGTGGGATTGGGGTAAGGGATTGGAAGACTAGGATCTTGGATTTGAAAATGGGTTGGAGGATAAGGAGATGATGGACTTGGCTTATGAATGTAGCTAGGAGATTTTCTATGGAAAGTTGGATATGGGGATATGACCATGGAAGAAGATCAAGATATGAATGATGTATCTAGGGGATATGGATGGTCATGATAGGAAGAGGGTCTGTATGAATAGGATAATATATTTCCCTTATCAAAGGTATGATAAGGAGAATTAGTGGATATGCATGAAGGCATGATAGGATAGTTTGGAGGAATGATTGGGTTTCATGGGATGTTTTGAGAAATCTTGCTAAGTTTTTCAAAGTACTCATCATGATCAACAAGACTTTCATCACCATTGCAAATAGGATGGAGTGGGAGAAAAGACATGACAACCAAACTCATAATAATAGATTTGAGACATTATGACTTGCAGATGAGTTGGATAGGGATGAATAATGAAGATGGAAGGAAGACTAAGGATTTGGATTAGGATGACTTAGAAGCTCAAACTAGGATTTGTATTAGGCTTGAGATAGGAGGAAAGATTGACTCTAGAAGATGGATGAAAGGGTGATAAGGGATGACCAAGATGACTCTGCTAACCTAGGATAGGAGGAATGGATGACAAGACTGGATAGAGAAAATGTTGGATGATGAGAAGACCATGATTGTGAACCTATAATGACAAGATTTTGAAAGCTTGGATGACTTCTAGATTTTGGGGGATTTGGATTGACATGACAAAAGGAATGTTTATATATTTCTTGGCTTGTGTATGTTCAACAGATATTTTTCACTAAGTTTGAAACTTCAAAAAAATATCAAACATGAACTAACTAAAGATAGGCTAGTATCAAAATATTTTCTCACAGCTTGGTATCATAAAAGGAATACAAATGGTGAGTAATATTAAGGTGATCTAGGAAACCAGTTGGATCCATCCTTTCAAAAATATTTTGATACCTTCGGGAGTAGATAGGGTAGCCTCTATTAATAGGTATCTGATTTGGCCAATGGCATCTATTACCCAAATTTTCCTATGCATACAAATTTGGCTAAAACCTATCTCAAAACCTCTGTTGTTACCATGCCTACCATCCCTAAAATTTTCATGGATTTATCCCCTATTCTATAGCCTCTACAATTTATTCTACTCCCTGGTCTACAATTGAAAAGTTCAAAAAACTAGTCGTTAACCCAAAATATCCTTAAGCCTTGTTATATTTTCATGTTACCTTTTTGGTAACTTAAGTCATTCCAATTTGCATGTGCGAAAAATAATTCCTAAGTCCAGTGGCTTAATTTTTCCTAAGTCTCGATGTACAAAATAATTCCTAAGGATTAAGTGTCGATGTAATCTGACGGTCTTCGTTATTCTGCAAGCCAAAGATGTGCATGTGTTACGATCACCGGTATAGTGAGAACCATTGATCTTTCTTTTCCTCCAGTGCTACTATGTGTCAGTGGGACTGGTGCCACCTCATCCTACTTGGTGGATTTTCATTCATCGGCGGGCTAGTGATTTGGAAACTTGTTACTAGGACTAGGCCCTTTTGGTAGTCAGAGGCTCTAACATCTCTAGAAGATCAACTACTGGCATATGTTCACAAAGGTTTGTGTTAGGGCTCATGATCATGAGATGGCCATGGATCTTGCTTTATCCATGGGGTCTATCAGGTGGGTCCAATGTCAGAAGGTATGCAATGTGTATCCGAAGTGGCACAGTTTGATTGGTTGTTGGTGTGCTACGTGGAGATTTGTCAGTGGGCCCGTGGGGTTAGGGGTTTCTAAGGAGGTTAAAGTGTGAAAAATCTCATGGCTATCATTATACCATAGATCCAAAGTGCTCAATCATTATCACAATGGTATACTGATAGCCGTCCGATGGTGTTCTCAGGGATGTAGGTCCAGGGTCTTGTCAGAGATGCTGATTTGCTCACTTTTGATTAGCTACTAACTTCCAGGTGGTGATTGACTTGTCAGAGTGGTTTTAAATAGTTTTTCAAGGTGCATCATGGCCATTCATCTACCAGGAAGGGTTTCTCATTGATGGTTACATTTTAAAATCTATCGCTAGCTGTTATATTTCAAAATTTTGAATGCTTTCTATTGGTTTTGCTAAGGTTTTGCGTTCTTTTGGCCATGCACAATGTCGGTTAGCTTAGGAATTGATTTCTTAGGATAGTTTTGGTTGAGAGGGTGATGGAAGTGACTGTTGGCCAGCGTTACGGGGTTCTTTTACTGCATTTTAATGACAAAAAGTGCTAGAAAGAGTTGGCACCACCTTTTCAAGCAGTACCTCTCCCAAGGAAATATGATCAGATTCAGAGCCTTCATGGCTTAGTGGAGTTGCAGGTGGGCTGGTAGGTCGAGGTTATTGTATCTATAGGTATTCTTAGTTCAGAAGGTTTAGCACACAAAGAGAAGATATGATTTGATCACCGATTCTTAGAGATTTTCTTTAATAGGTGATCAGGACATCTAGGGTTTGATATTTTATTGTAATCTTCTGTAACCCTAGTTAGTTTTTGACTCCTCCCTACGTGCAGGAGATGTATATAGTTCTTTTTTGGAGCCTTAGTACTCAGAGTTGGACTATTGTAAAAAAAGGAATTTCACTTTTCTTAAGGGTCATCTGTGGTATCATCTCTACCCTCTGACTTATATAGTTGTATTTCTCCCATTGAGGATTCAAATATTATAGAGGTACTTTGTGGCAATTCTTCATGTCCTTATGCTTCCTTGTTTGTATCCCCTCTTATTGAATCAAAGTATTTATATGTTTCTCAATGATATATTAGGGTTCTTGATCCTTCTTTCTTTCTGCAACTCATGTGTATTATTGTGAATGATTTAATGTGAGTGCTTCTGTGGGTATACTACAACCCCTAAACAATCTTGTCTCATTCTTATACCTAGTTGCAAAGGTGAATGTTTCTTATAGGTCATAGATTATTGTCTCCTCCAAAGAGTGTTATTGTTTGTGAAAGAATCTCTTTCTTCCCCTAAATACCCTCTTTATTTGGAGACCCTTTTATGAAATACTTATGTACTTTCCTATTCAGTAAGTTGTGATCTACTAGACCTAAATCTTTCATTGATTTCATCCTACATACTGAGATCCAAACCCTAGTTTTGGTGCATCACCTAGTAGGTAGTTTGCTTTCTGTCTTTTCCCTTTCCAAGCATTCCTTCTATCCCTTTCCCTCAAGAGTTTACTTTTCATGTCTAGAAGCAAATTAAGGTGATTATCCAAGAGGAACTAGCCTAGAACCTAGAGGTCTCATCTTAGTTAGCAAAGGTCCCACAACCTGGAGATGATTCCCATGTTATACTAAGTTATCAAGACCGAGAGAGCTTGAAACAAAGGTGTAAACTTAGTGTATAACAATTCTGGAACACCCGGTGGGACCACAAAAATTCATTGTTTAAAAAATGATGTTATCTCTAATATGTAGATTTCATAGTACAAGCCTTTAGAGGTTGTTCTATGAAGTATATTTAGTGACTCCACTAATTTCAAAGATCCAGGCTACCTTGTTCAAAGTTTTATGAGAAAGATTGAGACTAGGAGCTCAAAGCCTGCCCAATTTTTAGAGTTGCCCTTAAAGAGAAGTCATAAAGGTAGGTCAACTCAAAGAATATCTCCTGCAAGAAGAGTTCAGTCTACACCTCCTAATACTTTAGAAAGGAGACCTTTTCCCTTTCATTCCAGAAGAATAGGAAGATCTCTAACCAGAGATCTAGAGGAGGATTCAAATCCAGCAACAAATACAGCTCATATAGTTGTTAATCTTCAAATTCCAGCCCCTACAATGGCAAGGCCATTTGTATTTGCACCTTTCAATCAGGGTAGTCCATTGGTATTTTCTCAACATCATGATGTGCCCTTGGTGGGACTAAAGAGTATACCTAATTTCACAGGTGAAGGGTAGACAACTACTTTTGATCACATAAGAGATGTGAACACCATCTGTAGCATACATAACATAAGCCAAGAAGATGTGGCCACAAAATTATTAGCAGCCTCTCTAAAAGGTAAGGCTTTAGAATGGTTTAGAACTCTAGCTATTGGTTCTATTAATTCATGGGATGCATTAGGGGACACATTAAGTAAGCATTTTGAGGATAAATCAGATAACTTGTCTCTAGTTGAGCAGTTAACAACTATTAAGAGAGACCCTCAAGAACAAATGACAGATTACAACAGTAGATTCCTTAAAACATGGGATAGAATCCCAGTCTCAATAAGACCATTAGCTGACCATGCTTTCTTATACTACTTTCAAAGCTTGAATGGTCAAATTTCTATCATGATCCAGTCTATGGGTGGTAGTTCTTTACCCCAAGCTTTTGACATAGCTGTCAGGGCTGAAAATTGTTTGATTCAAGAAAGCATGATTGCTAGAATACCTCCAATGCCTATCTTTCATAGCCTTCAACCCATTACACCTGCCCAAGTACCCCCATTTACCCCTATCCACACCATATCAGCACCTCAAGCTAGTACAAGTGGTCAAGAGCGAGCAACTAGTTTCTCCCAAGAGCTACAAGAGATAGAGAGTAGCCAACAGAACAACATGTAAGAAATGACAAACTTGTTGCAGACCTTAGCCAAAGAGGTCACAAATTTGAAGAAACAAGGTCAAGGAAATAGACCACTACTTCAGCCACAAGGCCAAGGTCCTAATCAGCAATATCAGAATAAAGGACAACCTTATCAATAGAATAAGCCACCATACCAAGGAGGGTATCAAGGACAAAGGCAAAATTTTAATCAGAGACCATTCCAACCATATAACCCTGCACCTCTTAATTTTGCAAATCTAGTGAGGGATATGGTTCCTAGCTAAAATAATATGGCTATGGAGAATGAATGGTGTTTTCCTTGTAATCAACCTCACAATTAGGCTACATGTTCAAATGGATAGATGAACCAAGCTCTGATGGTTCAAAATACCTCACAAGCTCAATCAGAGGCTTCGTCTAGTGGGTTAGTTCCTCAACAAGAATCACAAGAAAATGAGACTTCTCTCTTTAATTGGGAGCAACCACATTTCAATGGAGTCAATGATGAGGTTGCTTTGATTTCTTATACAAGAGCAAAAAGAAGAGCTCAAGACATGGAAAGAGCAGATTCCAATGACAAAGCTACTACATCAGCAAAGCTAGTGCAACAAGCTACTCCCATCACACCTAGGGAGGCTCCTATCATCACAAGCAAAAAGGGCCAATAGTCTAAAGAGGTGGAGCCCATCATAGTGAAAGCACAAAAAAGAGTACAAACTATAACACCTTATAATATTGTAGACACCATGAAGAAGGTGAATGTCACCATGTCCATGTGGGACTCTTTGGCTCTTCTGGGACAACCTGAAATCTTGAAGAAGGCCATGATAAAGGTAGCAACTCCTCCACCTACAAAAGAAGCTAAAAATTTGGTGTTGGTTAACACTGATCAAGAAAAGGAGACTCCAAGTAGCAACTCCAAAGGTAATGCCACATAAGGTAGGAATTCAAAGCCACCTCCCTTTTATGTATCTTTAATCATTGGAAAATATTTAGTGCATAATTGTATGGTAGATAGTGGAGCTACTAGTACTGTGATGCCTAAGAAAGTAGCTGACCAATTAGGACTAAAATATGAGCCCTTCCAAAAGAAGGTAACACAACTTGATAGATCCTCAGTCAATACTATAGGTGTGACTAAGGATACCAGTTTAATCCTACATGCTAGTCCTAACTTTTCCATCCTCCTTGATATATATATCATAGATCTCCCTGCATTATTTTCTATGTCTTTCAAGGGAGTTTACAGCTAAGATAGGAGGCTACCTATCATCTAATTGGTCTCACATGTTATTTCATACAAGGTATGGGACCAAGGTCACCACTAAATTAGAACCATTAGCAACACACCATATAGAACCATATGTGTCCAATGCCATCAATGTAAACTGCCCCATATTTGATGACAATGACTTCTAAGCAATTAGTGAAGCAAGCACAAAGATAGAGAATATCCCTGATATTCTTCTAGATGAAAGAGCTTCAAAGGCCCAAGAGAATCTTGTTTGTGATTTTGGTTTAGGAAATTATTTGATACAAGAGAGTGGAGTCATAGAACCAAGCCTTCTCAAAGAGGATACTGATTCAGAGGATCAGAGCAATCAGGTTTGGGAACTATTTTTTGATGGAGTTAGAAGTAGACATGGTTCTAGTGGTGGTACTATGCTAGTGTCCCCAAAAGGAGAAAGGTATTATACTAACTTTAGATTTAGTTTCTCCTACACTAGAAATACTACAGAGTATGAAAGTCTAGTCAATGGACTAGAGTGGGCTAGAAAAAGAGGGCTTAAGTCCCTAAAAGTTTATGGTGACAGTGAGTTAGTTGTCAGCCAAGTAAGAGGGATAAGTGCAACCAAAAATGACACCATGAAAGCATACAAACATAGAGTTTGGGATGCAATTGAAGATTTTTGTGCTTTCAATATTTTTGCTATCCCTAGAAAGTTAAATCAAAATGCAAATAGGTTAGCTACTGTTGGATCTCAGTATGACATTCCAAATAGCATTTCAAAAGAGATAGATCAACAGCATATCAAAGTGATTGTCAGACCATCTATTCCTGATAATAATATCAATTGGCAAGTGTTTGACAATGATGAACAAATTCTGTAGTTCTTGTTTGAAGAGGATGTCTTTTCAAGGCATAATCATGATAGGCTATCACAAAACTATGGTGATCAAGTGATACAACTAAAGTCCAATAAGATGCCTAGAGGTCTTGTTACATTAGAGACTATCTTCAACAAGGATGATGAAGTTAAGAAAAACAAAGCTGGCCTGGTAGTCCAACAAGAACATTGTGTTGAACTAGAGTTGGAACCAGGCAAGAGCCTACAATTTGGAAAAGTGAACACTAAATTGGGAAAGCAAGCTTACACTCAGTTATTCAAAGAATTTAGTGATGTTTTTGCATGGCAATATGAAGACCTCAAAGGTTTTGATCCATCCCTTGCTCAGAACAACATTGAATTAGAGCCTAATGCCAAACTGGTAAGGCAAAAGCAAAGGCCTATTAATCCCAAGCTTGAGCCACTGATGCATAAGGAAGTGCTCAAGTTGATAGAAAGTGGCATCATCTACCCCATCAAGCATACTAGTTGGGTTTCCAACCTTGTTCCAGTCAGGAAGAAGAATGGGGAGCTGAGGTTATGTGTTGACTTCGGGGATCTTAACAGAGCCTCATTAAAAGACCGCCATCCACTGCCCTCCATGGAACAAATCTTACAATGTGTCTCTAGATCTGAGAGATTTTCATTATTGGATGGCTATTTAGGATACAACCAAATCCTGGTTAATAAAGAGGATCAATACAAGACTACATTTACAACCAAGTGGGGAACCATGGCTTATCAAAAGACGCCCTTTGGTTTGTCAAATGCAGGTGCTATATTTCAAAAGGCAATGGATATGGCCTTTAAAAGCTTCATGTAAAAATTTGTGTTGGTCTACTTGGATGACATAACTATCTATTCTAAACATGCAGTAGACCATATCAAACATCTGAGGAAGGTTTTTGAAAGGTGTAGAGAATTTGGGATATCTCTTAATCCCAAGAAGTGTTTGTTTGCAATTCATGAAGGAAAGTTTTTGGGATATGTAGTATCCAAAGAAGGAATTACAATGATCCTGAGAGAATTGCAGCCATCCTAGAGCTACCCCTACCACATCATAAGAAAGGTCTCCAATCTTTCATAGGAAAGAATAATTTTGTTAGGAGGTTCTTGCCTAACATTGCAGATTTATTAAAGCCTTTGACAACCATGTTAAAGAAGAGTTCAAATTTTAGTTGAACTAAGGAAGAGAAAGCCAATTTCTAGGCCATCAAAGAAGCCTTAACAGAAGCTCCTACCCTCTTAAACCTAAATTTCAACAAGGATTTCATCCTTTATGCTTATGGAGGCCATGATGCCATATCTGCAATGTTGACCCAAGAAAATTTAGATGGATTGGAGCAGCCTATTGCTTTCTTTAGAAAAGGTTTAGAGGAGTATGAATAGAGGTACTCTTTTGTAGAAAAACATGTACTTGTTGTGGTAAAGAGCCTTAAAAATTTCAGATATCTATTTACCCATTGCAAGGTACACTTAAAGGTTACTCATCCAAGTGTCAAAGAATTTTTGTTTTCCAAGGACCTAAATGAGAAAAGAGCTGGTTGGATCACCAAGGTGATGGAGTATGACATAGATATCCAAACCACCAAGCTAATTAGAGGAAGAGGTCTTTGTGAACATTTGGCATCAGATGAGAGCTCAAAGAAATCAGAGCAATTGGATGCATCTTCGGTGGTGTATTCTACAGAAGAACAAGACAAGGCAACAAGTTGGTTGCCTAACATGATCAATTATTTGAAGATAGGGCAATGCCCTATAGGCCTAGATTCAGCAAAAAGAAGGTATTATAGATTGCAATTTGTTCCTTTTGTGATGATAAATGAAGTTCTTTTCAAAAAGGATCAAAATGGTGTCCTTTTAAGATGCATAGCTTAAGAAAAGGTAGTAGACATCCTATTTGAGTTTCATGATGGAGCTTCTGGAGGTCACTTTTCTCCTAGGAGTACTACTTTTAAAATCATGAGGGCTGGATACTATTGGCCATCTATCTTTAAGGATAGTCATGATTATGTAAGAAAATGCATCAAGTGTGCCATGTTTGCAGGAAAGGAGAGGCTTGCAGCCTTGCCTCTACAACCAATCAGAATAGATCAACCCTTCATGAAGTGGGGTATAGATTTCATTGGCATGATCAATCCTCCATCTAGTGCTGGACACAAATGGATAATTACTACAATAGATTACTTCACCAGATGGACAGAAGAAATTGCTTTAAAAGAAGCCAATGAGAGTGTCATCCTAAGCTTTTATGATGAATTAATTCATAGGTTTGGCACTCCTGATTCCATAATTTTAGATAATTCCTTAGCATTCATAGGCCTCAAAGTCTCAAAGTGGGCAATCAAGAATGGCATCTATTTGAATACTAGTTCCAACTGCTACCCTCAAGGAAATGGCTTGGCAGAATCAACCAATAAGAACTTGATTAGGATAACCAAGAAGACTCTTCAAGAAAATCAGAGAGGTTGGCATACTAGGTTGAGGTCTACATTATGGTTAGACAAAATTACCCCAAAGAAAATCATTGGTAATTCTCCTTATGTGTTAGTGTATGGTAGAGAGGCTAAGTTGTCCATCTTAGTTGAATTTCCATCTCTGGACTTGGCTACTCAGTATGCCCTATTTGAAGAAGATCCTTTGCAGATCAGACATGCTCAATTGATGGAACTAGAAGAGATCAGAGAAAAATCAATGAAGGATATGGAATTCCATTAGATTTAGACAAAGAGGTGCTTTGATAGAAGAGCCAGAATCAGGAATTTCAAAGGTGGGGATGTAGTCCTCAAATGGGATGAGTTCAGGTCTAGACTTGGCAGGCACACAAAATTTGACTCCTTTTGGGGTGGACCATTTGTGATCATAGAATGCAAGGGCTCTAATGATTTTCAACTATCAAATATGGAGGGGGTCCCCTTACCTATCTTTGTGAATGGTTTCCACTTGAAACCTTGTTTTGAGGTTAACCCCTCTCTATAAATTTTGTAAAGGTTTCCCTATTTTCTTTCCTTGGTTTCTAGTTTAGTTTCCTGCTCTTCAAGAAGTGCCCTGAGCATAGTTCCAGTTTTTTCCCTTTGTAGAGAATTTTTGAAATTTTGATGACCCCATGCCCAATGGATGTTCAATGTCACTAGTCTCCCATGTCTAGTAGGTTGACATGCAGCAGAAATCACCAAAATGTTACCCAAATTTTCCTATGCATACAAATTTGGCTAAAACTTGTCTCAAAACCTCTGTTGTTACCATGTCTACCATCCCTAAAATTTTCATGGATTTATCCCTTGTTCTCTGGCCTCTGCAATTTATTCTACTCCTTGGTCTGTAGTTGAAAAGTTCAAAAAACTAGCCGTTAACCCAAAATAGCCTTAAGCCTTGTTATATTTTCATGTTACCTTTTCGGCAACTTAAGTCATTCCAATTTTCATGTGCACAAAATAATTCCTAAGTCCAGTGGCTTAATTTTTCCTAAGTCTCAGTGCACAAAATAATTCCTACGGATTAAGTGTTGATCTACTCTGATGGTCTTCACCATTCCACAAGCCAAAGATGCACATGTGTTACGATCGACGGTATAGCGAGAACCGTTGATCTTGCTTTTCCTCTAGTGCTACTATGTTTCAGTGGGACTGATGCCACATCATCCTACTTGGTGGCTTTTCATTCATTGGTGGGCTAGTGATTCAGAAACTTGTCAGTGGGACTGGGCCCTTTCAGTAGTCACAGGCTTTGACATGTACAGAAGATGGACAACCAGCATATGTTCGCAAAGGTTTGTGTTAGTGCTCACGATCACAAGACAGTCATGGATCTTGCTTTACTCTTGGGGTTTGTGAAGTGGGTCTGATGTTAGAAGGTATGCAACATGTATCAGAAGTGGCGTAGTTTGATTGGTTCTTGGCATGCTACATGGAGATTTTTCAGTGGGCCCATGGGGTCAGGGGTCTCTAAGGAGGTTAAAGCATGAAAGATGTCATGACTATCATTATACCATGGATCCAAAGTGCTTGATCATTATCACAGTGGTATAGCGACAGCCATCTGATGGTGTTCTCAGGGACGTGGGTCCAGGGTCTTGTCAGAGATGCTAATTTGCTTGCTTTTGATTGGTGGTTGACTCATCAGAGGGGTTTTAAATAGTTTTTCAAGGTGCATCATAGTTGTTCATGTACCAGGAATGGTTTCTCATCGGTGGTTACATTTTAAAATCTTTCACTAGTCCTTATATTTCAAAATTTTGAATGCTTTCTACTAGTTTTGCTAAGGTTTTGCATTCTTTCAGCCATGCACAACATCGGTTAGCTCAGGAATTGACTTCTCAGGATGGTTGTGGTTGACAACATGATGGAAGTGACTATTGGCCGGTGTTATAGGGTCCTTTTGCCACATTTTAATGATAGAAAGTGCAAGAAAGAGTTGGTGCCACCTTTTCAAGCAGTACCTCTCCTAAGGAAATGTGATTAGATTCGGAGCCTTCATGGCTTAGTGGAGTTGCAGGTGGGCTGGTAGGCTGAGGTTGTTGTATCTGCAAGTATTCTTAGTTTAGAAGGATCAGCACGCAAAGAGAAGATATGATTTGATCACCAGTTCTCAAAGATTTTCATTAATAGGTGATCAAGACACCTAAGGTTTGATATTTTATTGTAATCTTCTCTAACCCTAATTATTTTTTGACTCCTACCTGCATGCAGGAGATGTATATAGTTCTTTTTTGGAGCCTTAGTGCTCAGAGTTGGACAATTGTAAAGAAAGGAATTTCACTTTTCTTAAGGGTCATCTATGGTATCATCTCTACCCTCTGACTTATATAGTTGTATTTCTCCCATTAAGGATTCAAATATTGTAGAGGTACTTTGTGGCAATTCTTCATGTCCTTATGCTTCCTTGTTTGTATCCCCTCTTATTGAATCAAAGTATTTATATGTTTCTCAATGATATCTTAGGGTTCTTGATCCTTCTTTCTTTCTACAACTCATGTGTATTATTGTGAATGATTTGATGTGAGTGCTTTTGTGGGTATACTACAACCCCTAAACAATCTTGTCTCATTCCTATACCTAGTTGTAGAGGTGAATGTTTCTTGCAGGTCATAGATTGTTGTCTCCTCCAAAGAGTGTTATTATTTATGAAAGAATCTCTTTCTTCCCCTAAATACCCTCTTTATTTGCAAACCCTTTTATGAAATACTTATGTAAGCCTATTCAGTAAGTTTTGATCTACTAGACCTAAATCTTTCATTGATTTCATCCTACATATTGAGATCCAAACCCTAGTTTTGGTGCATCACCTAGTAGGTAGTTTGCTTTCAGTCTTTTCCCTTTCCAGGCATTCCTTCTATCCCTTTTCGTCAAGAGTTTACTTTTCATGTCTAGAAGAAAATTAAGGTGATTATCCAAGAGGAACCAGCCTAGAACCTAGAGGTCTCATCTCAGTTAGCCAAGGTCCCACAACCTGGAGATGATTCCCATGTTATACTGAGTTATCAAGACCAAGAGAGCTTGAAACAAAGGTGCAAACTCAATGTATAACAACATCCTCCCAATCCTCTTGTATACACATGACTCACTTAAGAGCTTAGTTGACCATGCCAAAATAGTAGGGATATTCAACTACCTTAGGCTACCATCAACACGCATCGCCTGAGCTTGCGGAGATGAAGTGAGAGTTTTCTTAGTGCTTTATTTATATACACATTGGGGAAGTACCAGTTTGAGGTTGTTCTCCAAAGAGGAAGAAATTTTCTCTTTGGAAAGGCCTCGATAGAAGTAAACCAAATGAACTTTTCCTACTTCAGTTTGTTTTACATCACATATATTATCAAGGATTTGCAAAATTTGGGAAAAATTCCTAGAAGCGCATAAAAAATAAATCATTTTCCCAAATTGATTAAGTGTTTTTCATGCCAATACCTTCAAGAACACATATTTAGGATTTGATTTTTTCTTTCTTTGAAAATAGAAAAATCTCGTTTGCAAGTTTTTGTAAGGGTTTTATCCTTTTGCATTCTAGATTGAATTTTTCTGTTGAGGATCCCAAATTCAACTTTGATTTTGAGAAATGAATTTTCTTTGTTTTTCTCCTTGTGCACTAAAGATTGAATTTGTTTAGGACTCAAATGAAATGACTTGACATTGATTAAGTTCACCTTTGAGGGTCATTCAAGATTTGGTTTGAACCAAAGCATGAAGATTGATTTAGGAAACTTTAGCATTGATTACTATTGTGTTTGAACCATTTAGGAAATACATGTAGATTCTTTTCTTTTTAGGAATTCAAGAGTGGGCGAAAGTTCCTTTTAAGCCCAAAATCGAGTTTGTTTTTAGTTCCTAGATGGCACAAAACCTTAAGATTTTGTAAAGGAAGTTAATTTTATCCAAAAACAAAGTGTGATGAGTTATTTTTATCACTCTAGGATTTATTAGAATTCATTTTGGACCGTTTATGAAGGATATGCAAATTAGTCCATTTTAAGCACTCAAGATAGAATGAAAGGTTCCTTTTAAGATTTGAATGGAAGTTGATTATGTTCCTAAACATGAAAGAGATTTAATAGGTCTTAGGAACCTAATGATATGGTGATAAAATTTCTTCTAAGAGGTACCTGCAAGAGCATGAAGTTAGAACCTGCAAATTTGAAGTTTAGAGTCACTAGGAGACCCAAATGAAGCCTAAAAACTAATGAAAACTAAGTTTAGGACCTCAAAAATGCCCTTTATTTCCCATAAAGAAATAAATGATAGGTCATTCTATTATGCTATCATACAAGTTTACAGGGGTTCTCATACAGTAATACAGGTGTTCCCATATGGCAATGCATTCTAGAAAGTGGGAAAACAGGCCAAAAATACCTAAAAAAGATCATACAACAATATAAATGGTTCCATACAACACTTGGGGGGCTCCCAAATAGAAATCCATGCTAGAAAATGATTTTAGTATGAGTCTACCTGCAAGGATGTCCGGGATGTGCCAAAAAGTTAGTTTTTTTACCAAAAAAAGCTAAAAACTAGTTTGAAGAACATGGTGGGGTCCCACCATGCATACCAAAATGTCATCAATGTGAACCTAACCTTTTTGGAACATGATTAGATATTAAAATTTTAGTAAGAAGTATCATATACCGAACATATAGAAAATCTATCTGTAGGACACCTCGAATTGAGCTTAAATGGGAGCACCATATCATCGTTTGATTTTCTCTAATAGGAGGGATGTGGGTGTGCTCTCAAAGAATAAGGATATTGTTAAAAATTATAGTCAGGAAGGATTAGGACCATTTGATCACCAAAGATACCCCATAGTGGCACAAAACTATGTATGGAACACATGCTTTGCCCCTAGGATTTTGAGGGTCCAAATGAAGCAAGATGTAGATTTAAGCTAAGGACGAGATGCAAAGTTTATTTTAACCTAAGTTTATTAAATCCATTATGCAAAGCTACAGGGAGTTAGAAACATGAAAAACATGAAGAAATCTAACAATATTAGAAATTATACTATTCTAGATGCTAATTGACATGATAACAATGCATGGAATGGTAAAAACTAAGATACTATTTTTCTCTTGGAAGTGAGGGTATTAATATGATTCTCCTAAGGTATTGGGTTATGAAGGAGGGTCGGAGTTAGGGGTTTGGTTAGGGGTTGAGTTAGATGGGATAGAGATTGCATTCATGGTTAAATGCCCCAAGGGTTTCTCACACATGTGTGAGAAACATTTGGGAAGTGTGATAGGGCACCAAGGTGGAAGAAGGGTCATGGGCTCTCATTTATGGTTGTAATAACCATAAATGAGGGTGTAAGAGGGCTATTAATGACTCTTACAAAGTCATTAATGAGGGTTGACTTTGGGGTCAAAGAGGTTGGATTAGCGTAAGAGGGTTAGGAATCCCTCTCTAAGCTTGGTTAGGGAGTGATTAGGGATGGGTAGATAGGTTTAGGGCTTTCCAGAAGATTCTAGGGTTTTGAGGATTAAATAAATAAATAAATAAATTTATTTAAGGATTTTGTCTTCATTTATTAAATAGTAATTTAATAAATATGGGATTAAATATTTAAATTGGATTTAAATATTTATGGTAGGGATATTTTAATTAAATTTCATTAATTAAAATAGGAGAAGGGATAATGACAATAAAAATTAATTCATTAATTAATTAAATAAATAATTAATTAATAAATAATGATGTCATCAGGGATTTTTGAAATATAACTTTTTTTATTTAGCCAAGGGATGTTAGGTTTCTATGGTAACATGGCCATTAAATCCATTAAAAAGAATGCAATGGGTGAAAAGGGCCCAAATGATGTAATTTTCTTAAATTAGCAAAATAGGCCTTTGAAGGCTAGTATAGGGTTTTAGAGTGGTTGAAGGTCTTGGCATGAGGATTTAAATCCAATAAAGATGAATACAAAAAGGTAAGTATTTGTTGATTTGACAACCATGTTGTCAATTGGATAACAATTTAAACAATAAAACTAATGTAAACTATCAAATAACTGACTATAACCGGTTTGAGAAGTGGCAACCTATTTCAAAAATAGTTTATTTTCATTGGTGAGAATGAGGAAGATATTAGTGGAGTGTAGGAGATCTTTTAGTAGTGTTTGGGTCGAAAAGAAGACAATGTATAAAGTTTCTAATCAATAAAGATTTAATTCTCTGCAAACTACCAAGTTGCTACTGTGAGGACACAAGCCTCTGTTTGGCATTGATAAACTCCTTTTTTGAATAAAAAATAGGTTGTAAATGGTCTTAAATATATATGGTTTGAGTCCTTGAACATTTCCATGTGCATATTGTATGTTTTTTGTAAATTTTTTGAATCAAGGAAAGAAATCAGATTTATGACTGTTACTAGATAAATTTTTGGAGTGCAATCAACAATTTATTTTGAAGTTTCAATGAATGTTAATTTGACTTTGGGGAGATTATAAAAGATATATTATATTTTCCATTAATTTTTTATATGCAAGCATGAACATGGGTTCAAGATGGAGGTCATTGGTTGACTAAGAATATTGATTGAGGGTGCAAAGTGATTGGACTAGTTAAGGTCTGGAGATTCCACCCGCATGAGGGCCACATTTTGTGGAATATAATGTCATGTTAGGACCATGTAATGGTGTTAGATCCACTGGAAGGATCTGGAAAGACTTGGAGAGGTCATTTTGACAAAGCCCTAGGCTTGTGCACCTAGGAAGGAGGGTTTGGTGAATGAGATGGTATAAATTGGTGGTATCTCCTTTGAATGTAAAATTCCATTGATTTGGATCATGAATCAACTCTTTTTGAGGGTTATAAAGTTTGGGGATGTGAGTAGATAGTACTTTCTTTGTAAATGGAGGGTTAATTATAGAGCTACAATCATTGTTTGGGCATATGGTCCAAATTATTAATCTATTCTTTTGATATATTTTATGTAACTATTAAAATTGTATCTATATATTCCTTTAGATCATTTAGTGATTTGGGTAAAGTGGGATTTACGCTTGAAAAACTGGTCTGGTAGGGATACTAGGGAATTAGGCCAAGTGAGCACTTGGTAAAGGATAGTTGCTTGACCAAATTGCTTGGTTAAAAACACTCATGTATTGGAGGAACATTGGGATGTTTATCAAAGATGTATATCCTATTGTGGCATAAGTAATGGTGTGCACTCTGATAGGATAAGGTGTGGCTTGGATCAAGGAGAATGATCATCATGAAGATGGTTGGTTGGTTTTATAGAAACACTATAGAAGTCCCTCTAAGACTTGTATATTAAAGTCTACCTAGGGCCTCTCCATCAAAAACACATATTTATTTCTATTTAATAAATTCTAAATTCTTGGCACTTCTCAAGCACTTGTAATGATAAAAATTATCCTCCCTATTTTTTTACAATAGTGTTAAATTATCCAAGTAGATTAGTATTATTGAATATATCATCTCTTTGAAATTTATTTACATCACTTTTTAAATTAGTGTAGGAAATAGGTAGCAAGAAACTAGAGGGGTGGGGGATCAATTGCTATTAAAATACTTAAAATTTAAAACCCCTAAACCCTTCAAGCATAAACCCTTAATCATAGAAACTGATATTACTAATTTGCATGAACAAAAGCATGTGAACATAAATCATCAAAAATAAAGACCACATACCAAAAATATTTTTATCATAGAAACCCAAACTATGGTGAAAACCAGGGTAAAGATTATACCCACAATAAGAGTAATACCTTCTTATAAGTATATCTTATTACAATATAGGGAATTAAAATGCTTTTAGGAAGACTACCTAGACCTCACTACTCAATTTTCATTGGTTATCCACCCTTATAAATTCATGTTAACTCATAATTACAATTCAAAAGTCTTTTTGACTTACACAAACATCTTGAGACACCAATCTGATATTTCATGAACTTTATTGTAGCATCTCATTATGCCTTGGTCAATTCCTTTTCAGTAAAATCATATCCCTTGCTAAAATTATTTTTCCCACACTTTAGAGAAGAAATTCAGCCCTCAAAAGATCTATAAAATACTTGACTAATATAATCTTACTTGTGTGTTCTCAAAAATACTAGTGCATAGTGATGACATGTCAAACAAATCCTAACTTTGCATATTTATCAAGAACTAGGTTGACAAAAACCTAATCCATAGTCATCAATCTCTCAGTGAAAAAATAAGCCGTCAAGATATTTTCACACCTTTCAAACATCCCTTTGATCCATCAACATTATCTAAAGATCATGATCATAACCCTAAAATTTTTTACCAACCTTTTATAATCTATTTTAACATATTTTCTTTACATGTCAACTAATATCACAAAAACATAACTTATATTCATTGAACTTGGTCACCATGATAAATATAATTTTCTAACTCATCAGGAAGATAGTTCAAGATCATCCTAAGGCATCATTAAGAATAAAAAAACAACTAGATACATTGTACTCATTGGATCTACTAGCATGATATGATAAACACGTAATAACACTATCACCCTCCATTATAATTCTTATAACTACCTTTCAAATCATTAGAAACACAAGATCTTTGAATGGTAGAGATACATTTATTTTTCCTTAACAGACTCCCATCTATGCAACTAAATTTCTCATATACCCCACATGTGTAAAATAAATCTCTACCACTCTTTAACTTTGTAACACTAGCAAATAGTAAAATAATCATTCTTCATTTGTGACACCATAACTTGATCAAATCATCATGTACAAAACTCAAAATTTACATGAAGATTGTATACAGCCTCTAGATAATCCCATGATGTGTGTGATTTTTCATCTTTAGTAATCTTATACTACAATTCATCTGAACATTATGTGTTAATAGCAGATATTCATATCTATCAACCAAACTTCACAAAAGATATCAAAACAATATAATTTTTCATACCATACTTCCAAACATGATAGTATACACCACAATAATCACAGTAGATATGTTTACATAAATAAAAACATCCAAGTTGTGAACAATCTCCCCCTTTGGCATTAATGAAAACATGTGATGGGAAAAACAATAAAAAAGTCCAAGTTGCTAACAATCTCCCCCTTTAGCATTGATGGAAACATGTGATGGAAAAAATAATAACATAAAAATGGAATAAAAAAACAAAAATGGTACTAATAATATAAACAATTTCTCATGATCTACTTCATTACCTCTACTATCTCTTAGCTCCCCCATCTTGATACCCTTGGGAACTTGCTTCAATCTAATTATATAATCTTCTATCCATCAATTTCTCCTCCTTGGATGTATACAACTCTTCTTCTTATTTCTTATGTGAAAGTATATAAAATTACTTCAATCCTCTAATCTCTTCTTATATTATTTCTAATATTATTTTCCATTTTGATCTTCTCTGATCTCTCATTTGATTTACTTGTTTTTATCTTCTATTTCTCTGATCTTCTCTTTTTATCTTCTCTAATATCTCATCTAATTTTTTATTTTGATCTTCTACTTCTCTGATTTTCTCTTTATTATTTTTTATCTTCTCTTTATTTTTTTCACATATATTTCTCTCCCCATTTGACATAATGACAAAGGTACATCATTTCTTTTATCCAACTTTATTTTTCATATCAATGTCTTATTTATTTTCCTTCTCTTTTTTTAAAATTTTTTTTTTTTCTATCTTAACAAACTCATAACACAACTCTGATTTACTAAACATTTCTAAGGTTTTGATCAAATACCAAAAAAATTATCTATTGATCTCTCCAATTCCTTATAGATCTCTTTAAAACAATCAAATAAAGATCATATTATTTTTCCCTTACCATGATTACTACTCCCCCTGAGTAGAAGCCTCGATACATCAACTGAGTTGTAAGATTTCTCCTTGAAGAATACTTGATAGATGTAATCCTCCACATCTTACTTATGATTAGGAGGTAAAATGACCCCTCACTTTACTTTGAGATAATTTAATGTATCCTTAGGTAGGGGCTTTATAAATATATCTTCTATCTATTTCTTTATAGGAACATATACAAATCTTACCTCTTTGTCATTCACTTTCTATCTTAGAAAATGATACTTGACTGATATTTTCTTAGTCTTGGCGTGTTGTACTAGATTCTTAAAAATATTTATGAAACTTTAATTTTCATAGTAAATCACAATAGGCTCATAAAAAATGATGCCAACATTAGATAAAATATTCTTCATACAAATGTATTATGACTTTTTAGTAGATAAGGATATTCAATTCTACTTCTTTCTCATTCGTGAGATCAATTTGCTAACCAAACTAAATGTGCCACAACTTATACTTTTTATTTCTTATATATCACTTGTCTAATCAACATATATATATATATATATATATATATATATATATATATATATATATATATATATATATATATATATATATATATATATATATATATATATATGTATGTATGCACTTAAGGTGAAATCATTGTCCTCGGGATTACACATCCCACATTATATTGTTCCCTTTATATACCTAAAAATATCCTTTATACTGTTACTTGATGATTGTGTCTAGGATTAGCTTGGAATCTTACAAAAAAACACATGATTCATGGTATTAGGACTTCTATGAGTTAAATATAGCCATCTACCATTAATTGATTGATACGTTGACTGATTAACCTTAGGGAACTTATCATCTCTTGATACATTACATTTAGTCACCATAGGTGTTCCCACAAGTTTTGAGTTATCCATCCGAAAATTCCTTAATAATTCCTTCACATACTAAGATCAAGTCATGAATATTCCTTCATCAGATTGAGTAACTTGCATTCCTAGAATAAATTTCATTTCCCCTAGCATGGTTTTTTAAAACTCATTCTACATTTCTAATACAAAATCTTTACTTATCTTATCATATCCACCAAAAATAATGTGATCAATAAAGACTTCCTCAATAAAAAATTTCTTATTAACAATTTTAAAATACAAATTACTATCTATAGTACCTTTTTTGAATCCAATCTTGAGAAAGTACTTGTGTATTTTGGAGTACTAGGCTTTAGGATCTTTCTTTACTCTATACAATTATTTCTTCAAAAAAAACACCATGTTAGGTTCCTTTTGTTGGATAAGTGAGTGGGGGGGAGGGGGCCGGGGGTCGGTGAATCAATTATCTTAGGTCCCTTAACAATTTCCAACCATAAAACCTTTTCATAAAATAATATTAATAATCATATTTGAGCATTCAACCAACCATAGTTGTATGCATATGAAAATAAAAAAAATATCATGAAAACAATTCAATCATACATTAGCTCTAGTATTTAACGTAGAAACCCAATTTGGGTAAAAACCACTATGGGAATTATCACCAAAAAATAATTCACTCTTCTGAAGTAAGGTCTGTTAAGAGCCAACCCTGTTAAAGGTCACAAAACACATTTTCTAGATGTGACGATGTTAGGGGATTTTCACCAAAGATAAACTATATTTTTCACCTGATGATGAGTGGCCTTATTAGAGGACTTATTACATGCATTAGAATGCCACCTTACAAATAATTTAGAAATAGGACAATTAAATCCACTTGATTAAGAGATTTTTTGCTACATTGGTAAGAAAGTAATAGTGAAATGACTTGATAAAATATGCAATTGTCTTTTCTTATTCAAATCTCCTTTCTTCTCATTTTTCTTCTTCAAAATATTCTCTTCTAGTTGATCAACAATCACTCTTCATCTCATCACTTTCCTTCACTTGATTCACATTTTTCTTCAACTCTATTATGCTTGATGTACCCTTTGGTACTTATTCATCTATTTTCATTGACTATCAATAATATCACCATCTTGATCATCCTTTATATACATAATTTTTTCCACTTAATCATATTAATTAGGACTTCCTTGAATTAATCTCATTCAATCGATCAAAATCTTAATCCACATTCAATGTATCTGTATCTCGGTAACATATTTCATGAATCTTGCTAGTTGTATCTTCTCATTGGAACTTGAATTTTTCTTGGATCTCAAACAAATCATTAAATCTTCACCATTTATCTTTACCTAATGTTTTTGATCTGTTCATTTCATTAAATAACTTTGTTCTATAGAATCTTCTAGATCAATCCAGATTCTCACTCAATGCCATTTTTTAATGAGTTCTTGTTTAACTTGTTAGAATGATTCTAGAATAAATGAAAGGGGGGGCGGGGGGGGGGGCGTAAATCAGTTATCCTTAGGTCTAGATGTACCAATTCAACTTTGAAACACTTCAACCAACTTAGATCAACTCTGCTAGAATGATTTTAGAACAACTAAGAGGGGGTGAATTAGTTATTCTGGGCTCCAGATGTACCAATTCATCTTTCTATCTCTTCAACAATCTAAGATCTAATCATCTTTTAAATCAATCTCTATAGCATATACTAATGGCATAAAACTTGCAGTCCACTATCAGAAAGTAAATAACTTGTAGAATATTAAATTTTCAACATCATCCACATCAAAATAACATTCACAAAAGTATAACACTGTATATATAAATTATACAAATGACTTACCATGCAAATTCAAATTATAAACATGTATACTTTAAGCATACTAGGAAATTATTTACAACTTGATCACTTGTATATATAGGTATTTATTGTTCATTTAATTGGGGATTGGAGAGAACTTATAAGTTAACTTATTAAGAAAACACTAGATGGAAACCTTGCAAAAATATTATTGTGTTGTGTCTTTCTTTTTACGCTCAAGGTTTGATAATTTTAGTACACCAATTAAGATGAAAAATAACGCTATATGATTTGAAATAAGTGATGAGTTGTTTGTACCTAGTTTATTAAGAATTGAATGAGTTCATGCATACTAGTGTAGACATGTTATCTTTCCTTATTGGAATTTTGAATTATGTCCTTATTTCTCGAATACTGATCAATAGAATTGTGAACATGTTAATTGACTATGAAACTTATGCAAAGTGAATCTTGTGTTTATGTAATAAGTATTAATTGTGAATTTCTTTTACCATAAAAGATGGAATTATGTATATTCAAAAAGTGAATGAGAGATGTAAATGTTTGGGATGCTATATTTAGTTTGATGAAAGATGAAAATGTTATCAAACATGGCATTGGTGTTACAAGAATTTTTTTTTGAAAAATTTAAAGATGATAAAGATATGAGTATTGTGAAAAGTTAGTAATGTAAACATGTTATGTAATCCCTTGTACATGTGATTGAGCCTGTACCAATGCTTTTGATGAGTGTTGTGATGAAACCAGTGCTTGATTTGTGTTGCATGGAGTGATGTGAGTGAGCATCACCCATGGGATATTTTCTTGTTAGGGGTATTGGGACACCATATCCGCTATTTGTTAACCCTTGTATGTATGTGTGTTACCTTACTGAGTTATAGCTTGTGGGGTATTTTGTGCTAGGGTAGTGTTATTACCTATCCCTTGGGTAGCACATAAGGTGTATGTCAGGAAACATGAAGTGACCTTAGCTTCCACTACTTGAATCTCTCGGGTAGCACGTATAGTGTATGTCTGGCAGCACAAGGCGACATGAGCCTCAACTATTTGAGGGATAGAGTAAGAGGCACTATCCTTTGTTTCCCCCACGATGACTTAGTATGTGTAGGGGTGGTGGTAGCCACAAAGTTTCTTGGTTACTAGGGTATTGTGTATGCATTATAGCAGCGTGAAGTGATGCCAGCTTCCACTAACTAAGGAATGTACTCACTACTTCCCCTTCTATAGACCCAAGTGTGTGGTTCATATGTGTATATCCCTTATCCCCATAGTTTGAGCATTGTACCAATATTCGATGTGAGACTCTTATGGATAGATTGGACATTTTGATGATTCATAGCTTCACATATATTCATTGTGGTCCAGCATGAGGTAGGAAGTGTATGCCCTACTATGATTATTCCGTACTACACATGTTCTGACATGTTTCATGAGGTACGATGCCACACCCCACTAATGTTTCGACATAGTGTTGTGTGATGATGTCGTGTTGCTGATGGTAGCGAGCTGAGCTTGAGGAAACGATGCCATGTACATAGGTACGTGAAGGCATAGTATATTTATGCTATGTATTCCTACTTGATGCAGAGTGATTGGGAGATGCTTGCATGCTTGTAGAGGGGTGTCCATGGATGCTCAGTCGTTGGACGTGGTAGGCATATGGGGGGTCCCTAGCCATGTATACCTCTAGCTATAGTGATGACCCTGGGGGTATCACTATTTGGAGTGTGTCCTATGTGTGCCATATCTACAAGGAACACTACCGTATGATATATTACTAGCATATGCATTATTATTATTATTTATTCCATGTGGTTAGAGACTGTTGGGTCACCACATGAAGGGCTATTGTGATAGCCAGATGATGTTCCCTCCTTCCTCGTTGGTGACTATGTATGGTCACACAGTGATGTGTTGTGCCTTTTCATGATGATTTTTGTTGCTTGTGTGGACCAACAACTATTCATTTTTGTTTGTGAAAGTTTAGCCGCAACTTTTGGAAAATTTATGTTATAATGATTTACTGTTGCAACATTTTTATTTAAGTTATTTATTGTTAAATTTTAGTAATGCTTTTACCTTCATTTGCAATTTTAGTGGCTAAGATATTTTCCTTGGTGTTATTTGAATGTTGGTCCTGTGTAGTAATGTGATTCCTTGTCAAGGATGCAGGAGGTAGACTTGGTGAGTGTATGCAAGGAAGCAAACATAGGGAACCCTTGAGTATGGGGGTATGTGAGACTGTTATGTAGCTAATATCCACTACCTACCTTAGAGTGGTGACTATTCCTTGGAGGATAAACACCTCAACAAGGGGTAGTTCACGTGGTCTTTTATGGTGGGCCTCACCATATATGAGTGGATGCCATGTATGTGAGTGACTCTAGTACCATCAAGCCACTTGATGATATATGTATCATTGGATTATGTATCTTTGGATTATGGATTTTGGATCATGGATGTGTATGAGACTAGTACATTGTGCCCTGGAATGTGATGGCATGGCCCACTCCTGAGCCTTCTGTAGTGATGTGTAACCTAGTGATGTGGATTGTTGTGTGATTATGAGGATTTGTACATTCTCATGTTTAGAGAGATGTCATATAAAATTAAAGAAAGTGGCATGAATATTTGCATTTACAATACCATGTGTGTTGATTATGATGTCATTTGTGCTAATGAATGTTGGAAAGGTGAATTTTTGTAATATTAAACTTTTCCTTGGGAAAATGGCACAATTGTGAGAATGCTAGTGTCTACAAGAATGTCTATGTGATTAATCTTGCTATTCTTGTCATACTTCATTGTATAGTAGAGGTTTTTTTGTGGAAATTTTTGAATGAGTTTGTAGGAATTTTTGAAAACATGAGAGATGTTAATAAAACATAATAAAATTGTTATTAAGTGTTACTACAAGGTTCAAGTACACCATCTACTCCTACATTAAAACATGTTTATATTGTGTTATTATGTACCTTTCTTGTGAAAATTGAAAGAGGACTAGAAAATGATTTTATTTTTTTACAAACAGTTGCCTCCAAGATAATTGCAAATAATTTTTGGCATAACAAACATGGTTATATTATTGTTTATGAAGAAAATGCATAGTTGTTTCTAGATGCTAACATGTAGGAAGTTAGTACCATGGATCAAGTTGATGACATGGAAATTGGTAGAAATACTACTTGAGGGTGTTAGCACAACCTTGCAACTTCCAGGAGTAAGTTGAGACCTAGGGGGGGAGGATGTAGGACCCCTCAATTTCCCTCATCTTGGTAAGAATGCTTTGGTAAGCACTACTGCTATTTCTTGCAAAATTTTCCATAGATTTTATGTGAAGTTATTAGATATCTTGACTGTAGTTCGTCAACTTAATTAGAATAGATTTCTTCTTCAAATGAATTCATGGAATATGATAATTTAAGACATAGTTTTGAAGTAATATTACCTTCAGTTAACTATTGTGGTAATAGAACATGAAGGTGTAAACCTGTGCTTACATGATAGAATTAATATTACTCTAAGATGCTTGGAAATTCCATTTGAAATTATAATAAGGAGCATATGTGGATTAGAATATTTCCCTAATGAATAATTATGGTCAAGCTAGGAAATGATGTACAAATGAAACTCTTATTGCACTTTCATGTAATTATGGATTTAATAGTTAATTCAATTTGTTCAAAGTTTAATATTGTAGAATTGGAACATCCTGACAAATCAGATTAGACAATTAATTGCTATGAACTAGAGGTGAAACTGTAATGAACGGTTAGGTTACTTAACCTTGAGTTAAAATGAGAAGTTTGAAATAGCATTGATAACTATTTTACCATAGTCCCTAGTATACCTTGAGGTAGGATTAATAAAGAAGGGTTGATAATTATGTGACTTTAACTTTAGGTCACGATGTTTATTCAAAATTAAATCTTACTTTAGAGAATTGAGAAGATTATAATTTCTTGATAGAATAAGATTTGTTCAATAAAGCAAATAGTGATGATTTCATAGATTGGAATTATGGATTAATTGTAATTTGAAGCATTTTGAAACTTAGTATCATAAGAGAATTGATGGATTCCTTAGAGGATAGCTTGTTACCTAACTTGAAAGTGTATTGATAAAATGAAAGTTAACTTTTAATTTTATTTTGATCATGCTCTGATTATTATGGGAATACTAATAATTCCATTGAGTGTGCAGGACTAAAACCATGGAAAGGGGAAATCAAGCTATTCTGTGTGTGCCTCCCACGACACCAAAATTTGTGTCCTAAAGGGGGACTAGGCCTATTGTGATGTGTCTAATTTTTTTTGTGAAGAGGAAGGGGTTATGCGAATGTTTAATTTTATTATTTCTTTGTTTAATTATGGACCTTGCCATGTAGGAAAGTGATGTGTTTTTGGAGTTGTCTATGACACTTGTAATGTGAATTTAGTTGCATTTTAAATTTACTTGGTATTAAGGAAGTTTTCACATCTCCTTAAATCAACTCTAGTACAAATTGGTCTTCCCCATACCTCTACCTTGGTTAGGACACACATGGGAAGTCACATCTCCTTAAATCTCGAATTTCACTTTTAGGTGGGGTTTTGAGGGGTCAAATTGACCCCTAGGGAGTTGTTTTACACAAAAATAGTAGGCCCATGGGTTATACCTATGGGTAAGGGTCCTTTTTGACCATAGGACACCCTAGAGCCACCTTGGGAAGCCCTCCAAAAGTGGGCTTTTGTCAAATGACGAAAATAAAACTCACATGTAAAACTTCATGAGTCAAAAAAGTTTTGAACTCTCTTCCCCATTCACCTTTTTGTAGTACCACCTTAGGAAAGTTGTAAGGTTTTGGGAAGGTCACCCAATGGGAAGCTGACAACTCTCCCAACGGCATGGGAGAGTGTGAGAAGCCTATTTTAGTGGCAAACTTGGATGGTGTTTCCTAATCACGCACTCTCCAACTTTGGGGACAATCTAGGAGCAAGGAGAAAGATAGAGAAGAAAAAAGGAAGACTCACTTGATCTATCTACCATAACTTCAAGTGAAGGTATGTGCACCTCAACCTCCATTAATGGATTTTATGCATTTTATGAGTTCATATGAGTAGGAAGGTGTTTCAGTTTGTATATGTGTGTTGTGAGTTGTTGTTATGCTTCATGTAAGTCCTTGAGTTCATTCATAAGAGTATTGTGGGGCAAGTGTTTTGAATCTCTTGTGTTGTAGTGATGAATGTGTTTGTTAGGTGAGCTAAGGTTGAATCATGGTTGTTTTTTATTGAAGTTCTTATCTCCTTCTTGTTGAGTGGGTCTTACTAGATCCTTGTTGTGAATGGCCATGTAAAAAATAAAGGGGTTGTTGTAATCCTTGTGTCAGGGCATGAATGAGGTATCTTTTGTTATTTCTTGAAGTAATGTGATGTGTGAAATATATGAGGGATGTATGGGTGTTTCTTATTGGCTTGATTTCCCCTTGTTTGGGGGTTGGCTAGGACCTATGAGGTCTCATGATGCCATATGGTAGGGAGGAGAGTACCATGGTTTTGCTAGTCAGTTTTGTTTTCTTGCAGGTTTTTCAAGATATCTTTGTTGGACCAAGCTAGGGCTATGAAAGAATGTAGTGTTTGTGAATTCCCTCAAAGTGGTTTTGGGTGTAAAGTGTACCTTGTAAAAATGTAATATAAGTCTTTTTCACTTCTTTTTCTTCTTGTAAGATCTTGTCAGATGGAGACTCCTTGTAAAGATTTGTAGTGTGTGTTAGAAGTGACATGCTTCCAAGTTGTAATAACAAAAAAAAAGGGAAATGCTTATTGTTGTATCTCTTCGATTGTAGCTGTAACTTGTAGGAACAGTAATTTCTTTATTTGTTTATGTTTCTTGTGATAATTTATCCATACTAGTGCTTGTATTGCTATGGTAAAATGTGTTTAGAAGAGTTTCTAGTAAGCTATACACTTTCCACATATATATGTTAAGATTAAAAAAAAAAAAATTAGTTGTGTTTTTGCCTAAGGAAATCTGGGCACTACAAACACTAGGATTTATAGTGGAAACCCATTTTGGGAAAAACCACTTGTAAGATGCTACTGATTTTCACTCTTCTGAAGTGAGCTCTATGAGAAGCCAACCCAATTAAAAGTTTACAATACACACTGTTAGGTGTGACCTAGTTAAAGGATTTAATTAACCTATTAAGAGTGGCCTTGTTAGAGGGCTTAAGAACATTCCATCAGAATGTCACCTTGATTGGAGGATTTATACAAAATGACTGTTAGGTCAACCTTAATTAAAGGATTTAGACTCATATAATGGTTAGAAAGTAACAATAGGTTGTGATCTAAAAAATATACAAATCACTTTGCAAATATAGATCCACTTTGCACATATGTCGATTTATTGACTGATCTTCATTTTCATCTCTATCTCTAATCTACTCGAAATTCTCTTCAAGAAATTACCCCAACTCTGTTAAGCTCTTTCACAGCTTCACCTTCAGCCTTCTTCTTAGACTTATTCATCAATAACATCAACCTCTTCTCTATACTGCAACCTCACAATTAGGTTATCCTTATACCTCCTTGATCAGGTAGATTAATATTTTGCCTCTTAATCTCTTCCATAGATCTTAGGTTTAGGTCAGATTCATCAAATCCTTATGTTATTATGTTCTCCTTCTTTACCTTCTAGATCCATCTCTGAACTTCTCTTTGAAATCATAAGAAAATGATTTACCATGCATTAAATGCTTTAAACCATTCATTAATAACGTGAACAAATTTTATATATCACAAGAATTTAACTATGTCAGATGGGATTCTCAATTCTTTCTAAAAATGTAAAAAAATGACACTCGGTCAATATTGTGTTCATCTCCTCGGTTATTACTATGTTTCTCATTCATCGCTAACACTTTTCTTCTTGGCAATTATCTGTCACTCAATAATTAGTGATGTTTGGTCAACACTAGATTTTCTCAGCATATACTGGTGTATCATCTTAAAATGGAAGCACTTCCATGATAAGAGCATTTGTCCCTTTGAGTAAGTGTTTTGGGGTCATGTCAAGCACCTTGATTGGGTCTTTGCATGGATCTGGCTATTTCTCCCTTGTTCTACTTCTCTCTCCCTATTTCCAACCTCATTTTTGACAACTTTCTCTGAGAATTTGGAGATTTTGACTTCCTAGGTGAAGGACAACCTAGTCCCTGACCTAGGTGAGGGATGATCTTGACCCTAACCTAGGGCATAGATTACCTCATCCCTGACCCCAAGTCCTAATTTTAGTTTTTCAAAGTTTTAGGATGTCGAGTTTCAGAAAATTTTATTTTCCCGCTTCTGGGTTAGCTGTTTTAGGCTTTGAAATGGTATAATCTTAAATTTAATTTAATCTAGGTCCATTTGTAGGGGTTAAGGTTAATTGGGATTTAATTCTCCAATGTCCACCTCTCTAGAATTTTGTGCCCTAGATCACTATAAAAGGAAGCCTTCCTCTCTCATTTTCTACATTACAAAATCAAGTAATCAAGTTTTGCAATCCGATTTTCATAAGCATTCGCATTCAAGAAAGTAAGAAGGAGAAGGAAAGAAAGCATTCATTTATCCTTAATCATTCAAGCATTCAAGAATTCATCAAGGAGATCCATTGTTAGCTATTGAAGGATTCAATCTCTTTAGAGCCCCCTTGAAGATTTCTCCATCCACAATCATCCAATCCTATTCTTATGAAAAGATGAATTCAAGATTGGTGTTGAAGATCTAGTGCAATTGATTTGAGATATCCTATATATTTCTACATTCATTTGGTGCATCCGTACTTGTGGATTCACGGATTCGAATCCTCCACAAGGGTTTCAAGGTAAGCAAGATGAATAGTTCCATTTACTTTGTTTATTTACACTACAATTTCAATTCAATTTCAAGGTTAATTTCTAAATTGAGGTTTGACCAAGGAAAACCCCCATCAAAAGAAAAAAAACAATTTTTCTTGCAGGTACAGGTATAGGACAACTAATTAAAGTTTAGATATGGATACCCTTTTCAGTGAACTTCTGAGATCCATGAATATAATTTCTGTCGGAGCTATGAGGGGTAGGATCCTACCCTAGGCTAAGACCTTGCTCTGCTATCTGGGTCAAAGATGACCTGTCCTCAGAAGGACAATTTTTTTTTTTTTCTTTGTCTCAGCATTTCCAGTCCAGAGTAGGTTGCAAAATTTCTTGAAACTGTGCACTGACACCATAAATTAGCATTTTCCAGATTCACTCTATTTTGAGGTTAGTATTTGTCTTCTATTCATTCAATATTTCAAGTACATCCCTTCTATAGTAGATTACATGATTTTAATCCTTTCTTCATATTCTCCATTGTTTGATTCAATTGTGCATTTATCACTTCTTTGTGATTAATCCATTTGGATCTTTCCTTTTGGGAATTTGGATTAGGAATAGGTATTATATTCCCCCTTGCATATTATCTTATCTTCCACTATTCAACCTTATTCACATTCTCATACCATTCACTTCACTTCCATCCATACCCCATAATTATACCCTATGCATAAAGGTGAATCCAAATTTTCACCATCATTCATTTTGGTGAACACAACGAGCTTAATCTCTTTCTTTTCGGTATTAGATTTCCCTTTGTATTACCTTGTGTGTTCACCTTCTTCATTTATTTTGGTGATCCCAACATACTTACCCTCTTCTCTTTTGTGGAATTGGATGCTCTATTATATTTTATGGTGTTAGATTTTCCTTTATATTATCTTATTGGTATTAAATTTGTTTTTTATAATTAATCTTGCATTCTAATTAGATTTCTTGCATTTATATGTCAAAAATACAAAAAAAATTACAAAATTTCTTTCAAAATACAAAACAATTCATGCTTAATGTGTTCTTCGTTTAGTTCATTTGCATTGTATTGGTTTATGAGCTTTACTACTTCTAGTCCTACTTATAATATTCTAGTTAGATGAAGTCATAGACTTTTGGGTGCATGTGATCACGACTCTTCTTCTCCTTTCCTTAGGATCCCAGATGACAATTTGATTCTTCATGATTCTAATCCTATTATGGAGCAAAACTCTTCTCACTCATCTCATGATGAAGATGATTCTTTAAGAGTTCCTCCTGAACAAGTCCAAAAACTTTCAACTGAACTTGAGAAAATGGGTAATTGACTTATTAAAGAAAACCATAATCAAGATTTTATTCAAGCTATAGAGACTCTTAAGAAAGTTCTTCATGATAGTGATCAAGGTGTTAACCTCTTGCATGGTATTACTCACATCGTGCATTCAAATGTTAAACCTTTAGCTCAAGAAGCTAACGATTTAGGGTTGATTCCTCCTGTCACTAGTGTAGAACCTTCTTCTATTTCTTTACGTAGTGTTCCTACCTATACTCCTCCTTTGGTGACATTGATGGTTCCCTCTGTTCCTATGAGTGTTCCTCCTATGTCGCTTCCTAGATCACAACCTTCTTATCATAACTACTTTTACCTATTACAATCCTCTTCCAACTGTAGTTCCAAGAGTTCTCCTAGTTGTGTCTTCTATTCCTGCAGCTTCATACACTTTACCTAGTGTTTCTAATATTTCTATTCCTCCTATTTCCTCTAACGATTCAACAATTATTAGTTTGCCTTAAAATGTGTCATCCTTACAACAAAAACTTGCATCCTTGACTCAAAATAAGTTTAGCATTCCTACATGTGATATGGGAAGTCCTTTGTTCCTAGATATCATTTGTACTTGTGTTCCTCAGCAAGTTGATATGCCTCATCTTGAGAATTACAATGGAAAAGGAGACCCCATTCATCATGTTAAAATATATCAAATCTTTTGTAGTTATTATGCTCATGACAATAGGATTTTAGCCAAGTTGTTTGCTAGAAGTTTTTGTGACAAGGCCTTATAGTGGTATTGTTCCTTGCCTCCTTATTCTATTGATTCATTTCCAAAACTTGCTAATGCTTTTATTCAACAATTTCAAACCAACATTGGCCCACAAGTGTCTTTGACTAATTTAATGCATTGTAAACAAAGTGCTAAGGAAAAATTGACTGAATTTATTGGTGGATTTAAGCATTTGCATGCTCAAATTTCCTATCCTATCCCTAATATTGATATGCAACGTATTTTTATTTCAAATTTGCCAAAGGATATTAGAGATAAGATTATGCTTACCGAATTTACCTCTTTTCAACAACTTTGTGCAGCACTTCATCATTATCAATTACAAGTGAGTCAATTTGAGAGCACCACTCCAATGGCTCCTATTCCAATTGATAAAAGTGATGTTGCTGCTAATATAAACAAATTTCAAAAATTCAAAAACTATGTCAAGATAAACAAACAAGCGAATGTAGTTGCTGATCAAGTTGTTGTTGCATCTCACACTGCCACTTCTGCTGATGAACTAAAACTAATTTAAATAAATTGTATAACTTGAAGATCTGTGATTTATGATCAGTAAGTTGCTGATTAGATATGTAAGATGATTAAATTAGTAATATGTTGTCATTGATGTCAACTAGTTTTGAAAATACTTATCTTGTAAGTTACTATACCCAAACATCTATAGAAAGAAGAAGAAAAGAGATGAAGAATATATATATCTACATGAGGAAGATGGAGATGATAGATAAGGATAAGGAATACATTGGGTAACTTATGAATGAGTCTATGACCTTATGTTATTGACTTGATTATGTTGCATTCATCTATGATGAAGGATAGAGTAAAATGCTCAAAGTAGTGTGGCCGGTTAAAGAAGCATTTTAGTATACACCGACACAATGTAGTGTATACTAAGCATAGTATAAACTGAGCTTGTGTTCACTGATGCATTTCTTTGTTAACCGAGTAGAATAAAAGAATTAAATGATTAGTTTTGCGAATGGAAGTTGATGAGCTGTAAAGTACTCCATAATTAGACTTGAATATAATGTTTGTTACGAAGATCGACTACTAACATAATTTGAAGAAGATCTAAGGGATTGAAATAAAACATCTTCCTGACACATCAGCCAAGGAAGGTTAAAGCAGAAAAATCAACAAAGGAGATTAAGCAGAAAAATCTGATGGATGGAATTAAAATGGTTTACTTGTATATTTAAGAGACTAGGGTTTCATGATGAAATAATGCTGGAAGATGGAGACTGTAGAGATATCACCTAAAAAAGCTTCATGCATGCCTCATCAGACAGGTTAAGTAAAACCAAATTATAGAGAATACCGAGTGTTAGTAAGCTATTATAAAGCAAAATTAAGTTACTGAATATTTATTGAAATAGAATTGATATATTTATTAGAGGATTTGAATGAGCTTAACATAGATCTAATAATCTTCAATTGAAGTTGTGTTGTAATCAGATCAACTGTTGTTACATTTTAACCATTGTAAACAAATAAATCTCTTAATAGAGTGGACTAGAAAGTCTTGTAATGTCATTCATAGAGTGTACATTTGTTATCTTGTCAACCCCATAGTGAATGTTGGTTGGATGATAATAGTTGGTCTAAAATCCACTTTCAAGGTCACACCTCACAGCGTGTTTGTAACCTTTAATAGGGTTGGGTCTTTACCGACCTCACTTCAAAAGAGTGAACAATTTTTGGGTTTCCGATCCTAGGTGATTTTTCCCTTAACAGGGTTTCCACGTAAATCTCTTATTTTATGTGTTGACTGTGATGATTGTTTGTTGTCATACTTTACATGTTGCATATTGGATTTGATTGGTAATCACTATATGTTATTAATTGGTAATCAGTAAAAGTACAGAAATAATACTATTTTATGTTACCAAGTTTCAGAAGTTTTAGTAAATTGTTTTTGGATATACATTTTGTGATTGGTACTATGGATAACTTATTCACCCCGATCTCAGGTATTGTAACAATTGGTATTAGAGCATTGGTTGCTTGGAAAAGAGTTTTAAGGACTTCAACACAAAGATCTCAAAATGTATAAGAGGGAAGTGCCAAAGCTAAACAAGGATAACTTCACAATATGGAAAAGCCAAATGAAGCTACATGTATCCAGAATTGGGAATTCTACCCTCACACTAATGGAGAATGGATACCTTGCATGGCCCACTAGTCCCTTGACCCTTGATCAACTAAGAGACAGGCATGAACATAATGTTACTATGATGTATATTGTTGCTTCCTGTATCAATGTCAAATTTGAAGATATCAAGGACTATACTACTACTAAGAAGATGTGGGATTAAATTTCTCAAGTTTATAGTGGTGATGTGAATGTCAAAAGAGCCAGAGCTAAAAGCTTAAGGGGAAGATTCGATGATATGAAAATGAAGGAAGGAGAAAATATTGTTCAGTACACAAACAGACTAAAAGAGGTAGTTCATGCTATCAGAGGATTTGATGGTGTTATTGATGAAGACATAGTTGTAAGAAAAGTTATCAGAACCTTATTGTCGGTTTATGCAATCAAAATATCTACAATTCTTGAAACTAGCTCTGCATCTGGTAACAACCTTACTCTTGATAATCTAATTGGTAAGCTTACAACCTTCGAACTGAATAACTTTGATAATAGTGTTGTACCATTTGTTGAATCTTCTTTTATGTCTTCTCTGAATATTGGTAAGTCTAGTAGCAGAAAGAAGAATGATGATAGTGATAACAATACTGATGATGAGCTTGATGAACTTGAAGCTCTTATGGCCAAAAGGTTACCTAAAGGTAAAGGAAGATATAGAGGTAAATTACCTTTTGCATACTTTAACTTTAAAGAGGTTGGTCATATTTCTACTAGATGTCCACATAGGTAGGATGATGATAGAAACAAAGATCGATTTAGTGAAGGAAGCTATGTGAGAAGAGGAAACAGAAGTTACCGACACTACGACAGAGACAACCAAGACAATAATGATAAAGGAAAGAAGGTGTGCTACATTGAAGAATAATATGTCACCGATACTAACACTGATGAAGATGTGGAGGTAGTATTTGTTGCAAAGAAGGATGACTTAGAGAAAGATGAAAGGTATGTAGAGACAACACTTATCTCTAAGGTTATATAAAAATGATACATGGATCATAGATAGTGGTTGTACACATCACATGACTGGTGATGAAGAAAATTTTGATAATCTTGAAGAACACAATGGATGATCTATGAGAATGGGTAATGATTTACCTTGTATGGTTAGAGGAAAAGGATCACTGATAATAAATGATAGAATAAAATGTAACAATGCTTGTTGGGTAAAAGGACTAAACTACAATTTGCTAAGTGTGGCACAACTGAACAATTCAGGCCACTGAGACTCTTTTGAGAGAAAGAAAGTGAATATAATTGATGATGGAGGAAGACTTGTTCAAACTAGAACACAATCAAGATGTAATCTATTTTATCTTGATAATGATCAGTCTTCTTGTTTAATGATGAAAGATGAAGATGCATGGTTGTGGCATAAAAGGTTATGTCATGTGAATTTTGATAACATTATTAAGATCCGTAAAAAGAAAAAGGTTAGAGGTCTACCTAACTTATCTAAGCCTAATCATGTTATGTTTCATCAATGTTAGAAAGGTAAAATGAAAAAATATAGTTTCAGAAGCAAAGATTATTCAACAAAGAAATTACTTGAGTTAGTGCATACCAACCTATAAAGTCCTATGAGATCTCAAAGTTACTATGGAGACAAATATTTTATTCTTTTTGTTGATGATTATACTCGATTAATGACAGTCATGTTACTAAAAGAAAAATTAGAGGAATTTAAGATGTTCAAGTGGTATAAAGCAAAAGTTGAGAAAGAGACAGGTAAAGAATTGAAATGTCTGAGATCTAACAGAGGCGGTGAATTTATTTCTGATGAATTTACTTACTTTTTTAATGAGCATGGTATTAAAAGATAGGTCTTTGTACTGAGGACACCTCACCAAAATGGAATAGCTGAAAGGAGGAATAGGTCAATTGTTGATTGTGTAAGAACATTGATGTTACAAAAGAATGTTGCTTAGACATATTGGAGAGAAGCATTTAGCACAGGTGCTTATGTTCTAAACTGAGTACAACTGAAAAAGAACACTAAGAAGACACCCTATGAGTTATGGTTTGGTCACAAACCCACTGTAAGTTATTTCAGAGTTATTGGAAGTAAATGCTTTATTTTGAAAGTTGAAAGAAATGTGAAGTTTGACTCAGAAGGTGATGAAGTGATATTTTTGGGATATTCTACTAAAAGTAAAGCATACAAGTGTCTTAACAAAGTAAATAATAAAATGATTGAAAGTACTAATGTTTGAGTTGATGAGTTTGATAATAAGGATGCAAAGGAAAGCATAAAGGAACCAAAAGAGTACGGTAGATTCACTTACATTGAAAAACCTAGGTACCTATCGACACCGTAGATGGCGACAATTGATTAGTAGGAAAATAATACCGACAGAATGGAAGGAAATACCTACGAGCAAGAAGCACCCACCAAGTAGGCAAATGAACTTGTGCAAGATGAACAAGAAAGAAGAGATTGGATACTAGCAAGATTTGTTAGAAGACATCATCCCAAGACACAAATCATTGGAGACAGATAAGATGGCATGCAAACAAGAAGTAAAGAAAGACAACGTACATGTCTAGTTTGTGAATATGAACCGAAGAATGTAAAAGTTGCATTGGAAAATGATGAATGGGTTAATGAAATGAAAGAGGAAATAGAACAGATAGAAAAGAATAAAACCTAGAGTTTAGAACCTAGACCTAAGTACAAGAATTTTATCGGTACTGAGTGGATATTTAGAAACAAGATTAATGAGAATGGAGAGGTAACAAGGAACAAAGCTATATTAGTATGGAAGGGATATCCACAAGAGGAAGGAATAGATTATGGTGAGACTTTTGCACCTGTTGGTAGATTAAGGAGTCAAAATGTTACTTACATATGCTGCACACAAGAAGTTCAAAGTTTACCAAATGGATGTTAAATCTACTTTTCTGAATGAAATACTTGAAGAATAAGTCTACATATAACAACCTAAAGGATTCATTAATCTAGACAATAAAGATATGGTATGTAGATTATATAAAGCTTTATATGGTTTGAAGAAAGCACCGCAAGCCTGGTATGAGAGGTTGCATTACTATTTGCTGAGTATTGGATTTTTTAGAACTAGTGAGAACAGTAATCTGTACATGAAAGGAAATTATGATGATACTATCTTTATTGCTGAGATATTTGTGGATGACATAATATTTGGAGGACAAGATCATATATGTAAGTCATTTTCTGATGAAATGAGAAGAATTTGAAATGTCTATGTTTGGAGAGATTAAGTTCTTTCTAGGCTTACAAGTGATTCAATAGAATGATGGAATATTCATCACACAATCTAAATACATAAAGGAAATATTAAAGACATTTGGCATGGAAGATGCTAAACCTATGGGAACACCGATTGCTAATGGATGTAAAATGACTAAAGAAGATGGAACTACTAAGGTAAACTAGAGACTATACCAATCCATGATTGTTAAGATAATGGATGTAGTTCACAGTAGACCTGATATAGCACATGTTGTTGGAATAGTTGCTAGATTTTTTGAAAACCCTAGATAGTCACACATGGTTACTACAAAGAGAATCTTAAGATACCTAAAGAAAACTGAAGATTATGCACTATGGTATCCTAAGAAAGGAAAGTTTGAATTGAAGGTATACACTGATGTTGATTGGGCTAGAAATGTGAATGAAAGAAAGAGTACCACCGGAGGAGCATTCTTCTTTGGTGAAAGACTTGTTACATGGACAAGTAAGAAATATTCTTGCATTTCCCAGTCTACAGTTGAAGCAGAGTATGTTGCTACTTGTACTAACTATTCAAATATTGCATATATCAAGCAAGTGTTGGAAGGTATGAATGAGGTAATCACTGGGCCAGTGATTATATATTGTGACAACACTAGTGTAATTAATATTTCAAAGAATCCAGTGATGCACTCTAAAAAAAACACATACCTATTAAGTATTACTACTTGAGGGAACAAGAAAAGGAGAAGCAAGTAAAGCTAGTATTTGTTACATCAAAGAACAACTTTCTGACATATTTACAAAGCCTCTACTGAAGGATACATATGAATACTTGAGGACTAGACTTCGGGTTCGTCCCCTATCTACCGATCACTAAGGTGATCTAGAGGTTGCATAAGCCTAATCTTCTAAGAAGATCATACATGTTGATGCAGTAGAGTTCACACTTTGGATTTTTGTCTAAGGTTGTGAAAGGTTGAAGTACTGGAACAAATTTTCACATTAGTATACAGAGATACAGAGAATGCATGGGACAACAGAGAGCTACATGGGTACTATAGAGTTGTATGTTTTGATTCCTCTTTGGCATTGCTATCCAAGGGAGAGAGATGAATATGAAGAATATGAAGCCAAAGACAAAGGGAGAGAAATACAGAAAAGGGAGAGCATTGAAGATCACTTACTAACAACAGAAGAAATCATGTGAGCTGAAAAGACCATATCTAGAGAAGTTAGTCTACACTTGCAAATTCTTGTATGTAATGTAGTAATTAAACATATTAAGCTAAGGAGAGCTTGTACCGAGTTACAACATTTGTTCACATATTTGTAGAATACATGTTTGGTATGTCTATGTCATATTTCATATTGCTTTTGTTTCCATCAATGCCAAAGGGAGAGATTGATGAACTACAACTGATTTGAATAAATTGTATAACTTGAAGATCTGTGATTTAAAATCACTAAGTTTTTTATTAGATATGTAAGATAATTAAATCAGTAATATGTTGTCATTGATTTCAACTAGTTTTAAAAATACTTATCTTGTAAGTTACTATACCCAAACATTTGTAGAAAGAAGAAGAGAAGAGATTCAGAACAAATATATCTACATGAGGAAGATGGAGATGATATATAAGGATAAGGAATACATTGGGTAACTTATGAATGAGCCTATGACCTTATGTTATTGACCTAATTATATTGCATTCATCTATGATGAAGGATAGAGAAAAATGCACAAAGTAGTGTGGTAAGTTAAACAAGCATTGTAGTATACACTGACGTAGTGTAGTGTATACCGACCACAGTATAAACTGAGCTTGTGTTCACTGACGGATTTCTTTGTTAACTAAGCAGAAGAAAAGAACTAAATGATTAGTTTAGCCTGTTAACTCTTTTTATGTAGAATCACAATATGCTATTAAGCTTGACTCTTTAACTTCCCAATTTTAGATTCTTACAGGGAAAAGGCTAATTTATAAGGACCAAGTCCTTCTTCACTTCAGGCTCCATAGACCTAGGCAGGTGTACCTCACACATGTTAAATCTACAAACACAACACTTTCTCACTAAACCCTTTATGCAGACATGAAAATTGGTGGATTATAACAAGGATAAACTCCTTCTTCTCTTCGAACCCAGAGACTCAGGCAGGCTAACCTTTCAGATTCACTTCTACAAGGAATCACTAAAAGTATTTGCACTATTCAATGCAACTTATAGACATTTATGCTCTTAAAAATGAAAGAGAAAAGTGATTTGAATTTAAGATTGATGATGAAACTGCATAACCAGCACAAGACCAGTGCCTATCGTTGGGCAAAGACTCATAAAATGCACTTCACAAGACACAAATCAAAGTAAAATACTACAGAATTCCTTACATACTATATGTAATCCAGATAGAATGCCTTACAAACTATCTTATCATTTTTAATATCATTTCATCAAATCCTCATGACAATATCTTGCCCTCTAAAACTACTTACAAGACTAACTCCCTCCTTGAAAGAAGCTTACAAGTAACTGCATAATTACCTTATAACCAGTATGTCCTAGAATGCCTTACAAACAACACATACAAGAGCAGAGACAAAGTTAAAGAGACAGAATGACATAAAACAAGAATTGCACTGTATTTTTATTGAAAAAATCCTGATTCAAAACATCCCATAACCAAGAGCTTCAGAAATCAACAAAAACCAAGAGGCTGCCTAGCAGCATTAATTTCACCATCCTTTTACAATTGAGAAGAAAATTGAGATATAGCCAAATTGAATTAGTTGGAAGCCAACTAACAGTTGTCCATCTTGCATAAAATATCTTCATCCTTCCTCTTCTCTGATTCTGCAACTGATTCCCAAAACTGATCCACATCTGCAATCATGTCCGATCTGATCTGATTCTGATCCAGACTCCCGGTTTTCAAACCTGAACTACTCTCATCCATCACCTTGAAACTAAAAATACTCATCACCATCAGATTCCTCATTCTCAGACCTTTCCGACGATATATAACACTTTATATTTTGGAAAAAAAATGAATCTCCAGGCCCCCCGTGAACAGACTTGGTCATTTTAGATTTTTGAATTTGTATTCAAATGTGCAGACTATTCAACTTTTAAATTCTTTTCAAATCTGAGATTTTATATTATTTTCTGCATATACCCTCAGAAAGGACCAGGGAGCACCATGTGTCATATGTTGATTGGATGCTCAGACTTGACCATGGGTTAATTTCCTCATCTGGTGAACTGGTGACCAAATGACTCTCCAGGTCGCTGAACAAAATTCCTAACTGCAATTACTTCTGGCGACTAGGTGAATAGCTCTATCTCCAATTCACGGAATGAAAATCCTTGACCGCAGACTACCTAGTGACTGGGTGAATAAGCTTCATCTCCAATTCGTAGAGTCATTTAGCTTAACCGGCAGCTATCTGGCGAACTAGTGACTGCCTATTCTTGAAGTCATAGAATGATTTAGCATTGACCGCTAGCATCTAGTGAATTGGCGACCACTGGCATTTTCCAAGTTGTAGAATGTTTAGGCTAACCATCACTTTATTCCGTGAATCTACGATAGCTATCTCCAAGTCGCCAAATGTTTGTCCTTAACCCGTCACCATTAGGGGAATCCATGACTAAGTCTGCAAAATTTCTTTTGTTGGGCGCACCACCACAAAAACTGAGATGGGTGACATGGGGGATTGCATGCATAACCTCTACTACTTCATCTTATTTCACATTGTTTGTGTTCTTGCTCTTAAACACTTCAAAGTCCGTTTGTCGCATGCATGTGGGATTATTATTTCTGAATGTTTTAAAACCCTTTTACCACTGGGTGCCAAAATAGGGGTCCCACCGCCGCACAGAAGCTCACTAACCAAAGGCCTACCAAGAGCCCCCTCAGTTTCTTACTTTACATGGAATAGGAGTGCTACAGTATATGGATACAAATAAAAACTACCACCCACTGAATGTGGGATAAAGGCTTCTCATTTCACAAGCAACCACACCTTCACCTTGCGCTAGGCATTTCATCCTCCATTATGCCGCTAGCTTCCCAAACAAAAAGTGTGAGGCACCTGTATTTGTGTGAATACCCCACCTTGCAACGTACTAGAGTCTTCCTTTGGACTGGGCATTCCACACTAATGCTTAACACTACCCCTTCATTTTCTTTGCTCCCCACAGTAGCATTTTGCATGAGCAGCTCCCCTTGAAATCTACGTGGAGTCCCTTCATTATCCCACCATTGCAAATGTATGTGGTGTGGCTGGCATTTAATTGCTATGTGATGGTCTTCCCCTTCAATTGCATAGACCCCATCATTTTGTGCAAGACACACAATGCCATAGAGCATGCCTCCCTCTTACTCTTCCACGCGGGCCATTAGCAAACTAGCAGCCTCTAAACACAATAATCTAGCTCAAATATTTGCACAGGCCATCCCCCTTTAGAAAAATGCCTCCCATTGCATATTCAAAAACCACAGGCATTAAAGCTAGCACCTCCTCTATTTACGCAAAGGTCTCTGCCTGTCATGCCTTTGTGCTATGCAAAGCCTCTTAAACATATACGCAGGGCAAGTCCCATTTTATTTGATGTGTGCATTACACACACAAGAAAATCACTAATACATATGCGAGCATTCTTTACAAATGCTAGACTCATTCCTTGTTCCCTTCAATGTGCGCAGGCCCCGTGGTTTCTAATGCTGACTTTCCATTTGTTGGGAAAATACCCTTCACCTCTAATCAATAAAACTTTCTAGCTGCTCACGCAAGACAAGCCCTCCATATTCACACTGCCTACAATTCTATTCACGCTGGTAGCTACCCACCAATGTTTGTACGAATCCCTCCTTTGTATTGTGTGGGTACCTCGAGCCTTACTTTCACACTGGTACCCATTTGCATTGGTCACCTCCAATGTTGCGTTAAGCCATTCATAATGCAAACTCACCTTTTCAAATGTTATATTATCTCTTTCATAGCTCATCAAGTGCATGGGTACTCTTTTTGTAATGTCTGCACATCACTACCACATAAATGCTCCACATTATGATCAATCATATCATGAAAATCATCCCTCACTCCACATGCCCTGCTACACCATTTAAAACGCATGAACAGGGGCAATATGTCTCATGATACTGACGCTTTTCATGGTCAAGCATTCCATTCCTTTATGCTCAAGAGCTTCATTAAGACGTTCTGACTTAAGGACCTTAATTGCAACCTCCTGACCAAGATACGTCCCTTAGTAGGGATCCCCACAGGAACCAAGTGCCACCTTTGTGAAGCTAGTTGGGTCCAAAGTGGGCCTGGCTAATTTTTTTTTGAATTCAAACACTCCAACTAGAAACTGCTCCAGACATCCATAAGACATCCCAGAATTGAAGAACGAACAAACCCAGATCGCCAAAAGATCAAAAAACCTTGTTTAGCATAAGCACCAAAATCATGTGAACAGGCCTGGAAACTGACTTCAAAAATTGACACAGTGACCTGATCGGACTGTTCCTTCTGATAGGCATATTCTATGATCTATAAACTGTCATTCTCCAAAATGACATCTCATGACTATACCCGAGTAGAAAGATATTAATCCTCGAAGTCGGTTCCTTAAATCTGTTCTCTGTAAACAACTATTAAAAGTAATAAATTTCATTTGAAATCACCCTGGCAAAAAATACCAAACAGATCCCTGGGAAGCCACAAACTGGCACATAATTTCATTGAGATGTAAACAACATGATTCAATCAGGCAAAAGATATAACTTCGTGAAAATCAGGACTTGTAGAGATACCCAGAATACACAAAAAACAATGGAAAGTTTAGTTTGGAAATGCGTTCAAAAAGATATCAAATGGATTGCCAGAGACCTCTAACCGGAACTGAAGGTAGAACTTCATGTTTACAATGTAATGAAACAATAATTTCTCTGATAGGTAATACCGGGAAAAAGTTATAAATGAGAAAAGTTGACCTTTGACAAACTAGTGCACTTCACCATCTTTGCAAACAACAGAAACTGCAAATGGAATCATATTGGGAAACACACCCAATGGAATCGTCATGAGATACAAACTGATAGGGATGAAGTAAAACTTGTCTACAATGCAAGGAAATGATTAAAATCTCCCTACCAATACATCAGGTGCAAATTATAAGATCATGAACAAGGCTCCTGACAAAACTATGAAAGGGTGAAAATGGAGATTCTGGAAAACACCTTTGGAAGGGGATGAATAAACAAGGTCAAAACTTATCACAGGGACCTGAAACTGGAAACATAGGTAGTATGGAACATGTGGAACAAGACCCCATGCTTGGATTTTCATGACACTCTTTAAGGTGTGAAATATAAGCCGACAAAGTACCCCTTCCCGGTGACTTTAACAGAGCAATTTTTGCATTCAGGACCTCCTAGAAACGAAATGATGAAAACCCATTTCAACATGCAACTTTAGGACTCAAAATAAACCACTGAAACATATGAAAGGCAATGGAAAAATGAATTTTCATGAAACCACCTGGGAAACACCCGGTTCCCACATGCATCCTGAAAGCAAAACATGATATACATGCATGCTAATGTGCCCCATTCCTAAAAAATTTAAGGGTACCAACATAGCTGATGGAAGTTGATAAGCTGTAAGGTACTCTGTAATCAGAGTTGAAGATAATGTTTGTTATGAAGATCGACGACTAACATAATTCGAAGAAGATCTAAGGGATTGAAATAAAACATGTTACTGACACATTAGACAAGGAAGGTTAAAGTGGAAAAATCAACAAAGGAGATTAAGCGGCAAAATATGATGCATGGAATTAAAATGCTTTACTTTTCTATTTAAGAGACTAGGATTTCATGATGAAATAATGCCAAAAGAAGGAGACTGTAGAGATATCACGTGAACAAGCTTCATGCATGGTTGATCAGATTGGTTAAGGAGAACCGAACTGTAGAGAATACCGAGCATCAGAAAGCTATTACCAAGCTACAGTAAGTTACTGAATATTGATTGAAACATAATTGATATATTGATCAGAGGATTTGAATGAGCTTAACATAGATCTGATAATCTACAATTGAAGTTGCATTATAAGCAGATCAATTGTTGTTACATTTTAACCATTGTAAATAGATAAATCTCTTAACAGAGTGGACTAGAAAATCTTATAATGTCATTTATAGAGTGTACATTTGTTATCCTGTAAACCCCATAGTGAATGCTGGTTGGATGATAACAGTTGCTCTAAATCCTCTAACAAAGTCACACCTCACAATGTGTTTGTAACCTTTAATAGGGTTGGGTCTTCACTGACGTCACTTAAGAAGAGTGAACAATTTATGGGTTTCCTATCCCAGGTGATTTTTCCCTTAATAGGGTTTCCACGTTAAATCTCTAGTGTTATGTGTTGACTGTGATGATTGTTTGTTGTCATACTTTACATGTTGCATATTGGATTTGATCGGTAATCACTATATGTTATTAACTGGTAATCGGTAAAAGCACAGACATAATATGATTTTATGTTACCAAGTTTTAGATGTTTTAATAAATTGTTTTTGGATATACATTTTATGATTGGGACTATGGACAACTGATTCACCTCCATCTCATTTATTCTTACAATTGGTATCAGAACGTTGGTTTCTTGGAAAAGATTTTTTAGAACTTCAACACAAATATCTCAAAATGTATAAGAGGGAAGTGTCGAAGCTAAACAAGGATAACTTCACAATATGGAAAAGCTGAATGAAGCTGCATGTATCCAAAATTTGGAATTCTTCCCTCACACTAATGGAGAATGGATACCTTGCACCACCTACTAGTCCCTTGACCCTTCATCAAGTAAGAGACAAGCATGAACATAATGTTACTATGATGGAGATTGTTGCTGCCTATACCAATCCTGAATTTGAAGATATCAAGGATTGTACTACTGCTAAGTAGATGTGGGATAAAATTTCTCAAGTTTATAGTGGTGATGCGAATGTCAAAAGAGCCAGAGCTAAAAGCTTAAGGGGAAGATTCGATGATATGAAAATGAAGGAAGGAGAAAATATTGTGCAGTGCACAAATAGACTAAAAGAGGTAGTTCATGCTATCAGAGGATCTGATGGTGTTATGGATGAAGACACAGTGGTAAGCAAAGTTATTAGAACCTTATTGCTGATTTATGCAATCAAAATATCTACAATTCATGAAACTAGTTCTGCATCTGGTAACAACATTACTCTTGATAATCTAATTGGTAAGCTTACAACCTTTGAACTAAATAACTTTTATAATAGTGTTGTACCATTTGTTGAATCTTCCTTTATGTCTTCTCTGAATATTGGTAAGTCTAGTAGCAGAAATAAGAATGATGATAGTGATAGCAATACTGATGACGAGCTTGATGAACTTGAAGCTCTTATGGCTAGAAGGTTACCTAAAGGTAAAGGAAGATATAGAGGTAAATTACCTTTAGCTTGATTTAACTGTAAAGAGGTTGGTCATATTTCTGCTAGATGTCCACATATGAAAGATGATGATAGAAACAAATACCGATCCAGTGAAGGAATCTATGGGAGAAGAAGAAACAAAAGTTGCCAACACTACAACACAGGCAACTGAGACAATAATGATAAAGGCAAGAAGGTGTGCTACATTGAAGAAGAATATGTCACCGATACTGACACTGATGAAGATGTGGAGGTAGTATTTGTTGCAATGAAGGATGACTCGGAGGAAGATGAAAGGTATGTAGAGACAACACTTATCTCTAATGTTAATAAAAATGATACATGGATCATAGATAGTGGCTGTACACATCACATGACTGGTGATGAAGAAAAAATTGGTAATATTGAAGAACACAATGGAGGATCTATGAGAATGGGTAATGATGCACCTTGTATGGTTAGAGGAAAAGGATACCTTATGATAAATGATAGATTAAAATGTGAAAATGCTTATTGGGTAAAAAGACTAAACTATAATTTGCTAAGTGTGGCACAACTGAACAATTCAGGCCACCTATTTCCTTTTGAGCACAAGAAAGTGAATATATTTGATGATGGAGGAAGACTTGTTCGAACTAGAA